>SJYA01001474.1:188822-258935 GCA_006410615.1 Neotragus moschatus | reverse complement strand
TTTCTGTTTCCTTCCTTTCATTTTCTGTGTCTTTGAGGAAAATCAAGGCTGAAATATGTGTAAGTGACCAATGCTATAGAAATTTTTAAAAGCTATAGATTTTTAAAAATTTCTTTTAGTTATTTGTATCTTTTCCTTTTTGAAGTCTCTGAGGAAAATTAAGGCTTAACTATATGTAAGTGACCAATGCCATACCCGTTATTAAAGATACCAATAATTAAAAGATACGAATTTTAAAATAAAGTTTAAGAAAATGCCATAGCATTAGTCTTTTTGGCATATTTCAGTCCTGATTTGTCTAAAAGACTTTTAAAAAGTAATATGCATGTGTGTGTATGTATATATGTATGTGTGAATATATATGCACACACATGCACACACAGTATGTAGTAAATAAGATTTCATATCTTTCCAAATACATTCAAAAGAGAACCATTTCAGACACATGGACTTTTCCTGAAGATGACATCTACCTTTATGTTGCTGTCTAGGGGTTCTGGCATTTTCTTTGTTAGTCAGATTGAAAGCAGTTGAGTAAACCGGAAAGAAACGTGCCGCCTGCCTGCTCCAGGCATAGAGTTAGGGGACCTGGGCAGGTAGCACTCAGGTTTCCTGTGAGCCTGCTCGCCCACTCTGTTTTGAGGCAGAGACTAGGGGATGTCTGTCCAGGCAAGACTTGCCCAGCCACATCTGCGCCATGTAGCTGCCAGTTGTCACACACACCCTCGAGTCTGCGCCTCTTAGGGGCACTGTTGCACATCACAGCCTGGTTCTGTGGCTCAGCGTGGCTGGTGGCTGACCAGGGCTTGGTGTTGACCATGTTTAGGGTGACTAGGACACTTGAAAGACAAGAGAGATACCATGCACCCGGAGTCGCTGCTGTTCACAACCAGAGCTAGGTGCCCATTTCGCCCTGATCCTCCTCAATCCCTTCTCAAGTGGAAATTTTGCAAGTCGACTTCTGCAAGCATGCGTAGTACGATTTGGCTGACGGCAGTTTCTGGCAAAAGAAATAACCAAATTATTATTCAGTCATGGGTTTTTAACAGCCGCAAAGCAAGTGGATGTTAACTAAATGATGCAATTTATTCCCTTCCCTCTTATTGCCAGCTTGCCTATTACAGAACGACTGCCAGTTTTCAATAAGTGGTACCCAGATGGTATTCGCATGCCGCCCACTTGGTTACAGAGCCGAAGCGGGGAATAACTCGGCAGACACTACAAGCTGTGGGTCAATTGAGGGGGAATGCCTGTTGCTTCACAGTTTTGCATATGTAAATCTGTTAATGTTATGTCAGTATTGTGCGGGCTAAACACAAGCATTGCCTTTCTCTGGGGGCCCAGCTGAACTTGGACCACATCCCAGTCCTACCGAGGCTCGGAGAGCGAAGCTGCAGTTTGAGGATGCTGCACAGCCTGCTTCCCTCCACTGCCGCCTCGCCGCTCTCGCGGTATCCACCGCCCGACTTGGACGCAGGAAGTGTCTGCCATAGGCTGACTCCATAATAGGACAGGCGGGCCGGTTTTATGAGGTTGGATGCGGAGGGTGGAGGAGTGTGAGCGCGTGTCTATTTTTAGGCCAGTCTTCAAGACAGTTCCTCGGGCCCAGCCTGCGCCTGCCTGCCTCGCTCACACTCTCCTCTGTGTGTCTGCCACACTTCTGCTCTCCTTTTCATCAACTGCAGATGTGGCACACAGCCGTCTTAGAAGAGTCATGAGCTGTGTCGTCTGCGCGGCTTAACAGCCAACATCTGTTGCAGCAGGCTGAAGGGAGAGGCAGGGAAATCATTTTCGGGAAGGCATTCAAGTGCCTCAACTTAGCCTCTTCTTTGGCCTGTGCAGACAATTATTTTACACTAATTGCATCAAGATAGCAGCTATAAAAACTGGGTTTGAAGCCCTCTCTTCCCCCATCCTCCCCCCCTCATGAAAGTTGCAGCTACAAAGGGCAGTCCTTTTTTTCCCCCCTTTTTATTGTGGTTTGTGTCTTGTTCTCAAAAGCTTATTACATTGGGTGCAAACAACAACAAAAATGCTATAAAAAGGCAAGAATCGTAATATGCTTAAGAGCTAAAAAGACCTATGGTGTTGGTGTAACCTATGAAAATATTCCTGCAGGTATTGTAAAATTTATGTGCCATATGAAAAACATTAAGGGTGTTGTTTTTTCGTGGAGGAAAATGTTCATCGTTGAGCCATTTTGTAAATTATTTTAATGCTACATTTCTGCTAAAACCTCATGATTTTGATATATAAACCAGTTTAATGTTTTCTGCACAGACCCTGGCTTTTCTTAAATTTTATATATTGGAAAGCCCATGTTTGTATTGGACCTTCTGGTTTGTTTCATATTGAAAATCCGTCTTGCGTGGCCCTGTGCCATGTGGCTTAGGAATAGTTTGACACGAGTCAAGCCTTGAATGTTGACTTTTGAGTCCTGAAAACTAGGCAAGACTCTGTTAATAAATATAGAGAAGTTTGGTAGNTCTGGCCCACAAACCTCAACAGGGGTAAAAGGTGAGCAGTAGTTTTTGATACTTGGGTTGGTTGAAGAAGAGGCTGGAGGCCTATGGTCACCGCTTGTCATACAGGAGCCAGGAATGTGGAGTTAGGGCTTGACCAAGTGCCCAGATCAAAGAGTCAGAAGCCCTTGAAGAGGAGCCAGTTGGATGAGTGTGAAGTTAAAATCGGCCTCGTTGAGGTAAAATACAGGTAAACATAGGGATTCCCAGGTGGGTCGGGGTAAAGAAGCTGCCTGCCAATGCAGGAAATGCGAGTTCGATCCCTAGGTTGGGAAGAGCCCCTGGAGAAGGAAATGGCAATCCACGCCAGTCTTCTTGCCTGGAGAATCCCATGGACAGAGGAGCCTGGTGGGTACAGGCCATGGGGTTGCAAAGAGTTGGACATGACTGAGCATGCGCACACACGTATGGATAAGGTGAACGATTCTGTAGCATTTAATAATTCACAATGTTGTGTGACTACCACTCCTATCTACTCCCAAATGTTTCTATCACCCCAAAGAAAACCTGCCCCAATAAGCAGCCACTTCCCATCTTCCCCTTCNGTTGGACATGACTGAGCATGCGCACACACGTATGGATAAGGTGAACGATTCTGTAGCATTTAATAATTCACAATGTTGTGTGACTACCACTCCTATCTACTCCCAAATGTTTCTATCACCCCAAAGAAAACCTGCCCCAATAAGCAGCCACTTCCCATCTTCCCCTTCTGCAGGCCCTGCTCACCTATCTACTTTCTGTCTCTGAATTTACGTATTCTGGATACGTCATAGAATGGAGTCATACCCTAAGTCACCTTTGTGCCTGGCTTATTTCACTCAGCATAATGTTCAAGGATTATCCACGTTGTGGCAGGTGTCAGTGCTTTATTTTATTTTCTGTGCCCGAATGATATTCCTTTGTATAAACCTGCCAGCGCTTGTTTGTCCATTCTTCCCCTGATGGACATCTGGGTTGCTTCCACTCCGCCTGAGGTTTGAGGGCCAGGGGCTCTGAGAGCCAGAATTCTTCAGATTATGGGAAGACTAATCCTGTGCAGACTCTACCCCAATCTGTGTTTGAAACCACTTTTCTCCGTGGGGAGACTTGGGGACTTCTTGTGGCTTTTAGAGTGACTCCAGATGCAGGCTCCGGGAGCTTGGCTGAGCTGCAGAGCTGCGGATACAAGGGAGCGAGTTAGCTCAGGGAGATTCTAGGGGTGGGGGCCCGGCGCGGAGGCCGCTGAGACAGAGTGGAGATGCGGACCGGCCCCGGGCAGCCCCGCTGCTTCCCGCGGGCAGGGTGGGGGCGCCGGCGATCATCTCTCCTCCACTTCGTTAACAGCTTCAATTAGCCCAGGAGCCGGCGATGCTTCATCAGCTGCCTGGATCGGCGGCAAAATTAAGCCGTCACGTTTATGAACTGCCCGGAGAGTTCTGGGAGGAACTCCGCATATTTTACATTTAATAACTTGCCTCTCGCTTTTTATTTACAATGTTAATAATGATTTGGGGGAGGTGCTCTGGGAGAGAGCAGGAAGAGAGAGAGAGAGAGACTTGGACACAGAGGGATGGCAGGGCGTGTGACAAAGGGGTTACCTCTCTTATCACTGTTATTCCCCACCCTGACTCACCCTTCCTCCACAGAAGGGCAGCCTGGGCATTTCCAGCCCTGGGGATGAGCTCTGTCCAGAGCCAGGGTGGAGTCCTGTGTGTGCGGGCAGCCTCTCTGGGCCCACTCTTACTGTCTCCATCCTCTGACATGGCCTGTGGGGTCCAGGGGCCCATGTGGGCTTTAGGGTGGCCAGTCCACAGAGGGAGCCTTCTCCTGCCCTTCCTTCCCACGCTCCCGTCTGCCTCACTAGCTTCTCCTATGGCCTGTCCACAGGTGGTTCAGCCTGGGCCCAGGAAGTGGGTCTCCCCCACCTCCAGGAAATGCTTTGTAGGGTACTTGCATCATGGAAGAGCCCTTTGTGCTAAGTCACTTCAGTCATGTCTGACTCTTTGGGACCCCATGGAATGTAGCCCACCAGGCTCCTCTGTCCCTGGGATTCTCCAGGCAAGAATACTGGAGTGGGTTGCCATTTCCTTCTCCAGGGGAAGAGGCCCTTAGCGTTCTTCAAAGTGAGTGTTTTCATGACTTCATCTTGGATGCAAGGAAACTAAGAACCAGAGCAGCCAAGTGACAGCCCAGGTCGCCAGCTGGTTGGCTGGGGCACCAGAGGGGTGTGGGAAGGGCACACAAAGGACACGAGGTTTCCTGTTTTGCATGGGGTGGTGGGGAGGCTGGGCCTCTCAGGACATTCTGCCTGTGTTCAGGACCTAGCTCCGCCTTGGACTATCCGGGGGGCAAGTGCTTGGACTCTGGGCCTCAGTGCAGGCCTCTGTAACACAGGAATAATCAGAATCTCCATCTCCTTGCTGGGAGGTTCACTTAAGATCACATTCCTGAGAATACTTTGTAAACTATAAATCACCACACACATGTTTATAGACCACCTGCTGCTGGGACGCCCCTCTGGCTTGTGGCACAGCTGGGTGGACTTTAGAGCAGGGGTTTGCAACTTTTTTGGGGGAAAGAACTAGCAGCTGTTTTATTTTGTAAAAGTTCTTTCTTTTTTTGGCCTTGCCACGAGGTTTGCGGGATCCTAGTTCTCTGACCAGGGATGGAACCCACACCCCCTGCAGTGGAAGCCTGGAGGCTTAACTGCTGGACCACCAGGCAAGTTCCCCTGGTAACTGTCTTAGACTTGGCGGGTCTTCTGGTTTCCGTCGAAACTACAGTTGGCCCTCCTTATCCATTGGGTTCAGCATCTTTGGAGATGGAAAATACTTGGAAAAAAGGTTCCAGAGAGTTCTAAAAAGCAAAACTTGAATTTGCCACACACAGGCATCTATTTACATAGCATTTACATCACATCAAGTGTTATAAGTAATCTAGAGATGATTTAAAGTCTATAGAGGATTGTATGGGTTCCGTGCAAATGCTACATCATTTTATATAAGGGACCTGAGTGGGGACCCTGGAGCCAACGCCCGTTGGACCCTGAGGGACTGTGGTACTCATGTCTGCAGTTGTAGCTGACGGTAGCCTTTGACAATACATAATCGCGTGGGTGTGGCTGTATTCTAATGGAATTTATTTACAGACACAAGCCATGGCCGGATTTGTCCTGCAGCTCATTTGTCCACTTCTGCTCCTAAGTAGTGTGTTCCTGGGGCTGAAAGCATTGCTTTTGAGAACACAGGGCTGTCTGGAAAGAGGGTCCCCTGAGACACATCCACTGCACCGTAGTCTGGTTGCTTCACAAGGACTTTTTTCCCCCAGCAAATGTTCCCTACCAAGAATACAGTGTGAAAAGCTCCATTACCCATGGCCTCCTGCGGGTCCCTCTAGAGGGAACTGACCAGGCGTGGTCTCGGAGCTCCAGGAGCCTGGCTCCACTTGTGTTCAGGAGAGGAAAGTAATCATTTTCACCTCTGCCGCTTTCATCGTTGACAATTAAGGTAATGCCTCCGCACCACAGATTTTGCGGTTGAAAATGGCATCCAACTTTCTCCCTTAGCTGGCTCTTTTGGGAGGGTTTCCATTGCTGTTATCCTAGAGAATAAGGTGGGGCAGGAGGAGAACCACGAAAATCCTGGTGATGGGAGGAGGGCTGAACAGGGCAGGACAGGGAGTCGGTCACTTTCACCATTCCCTTGTCACTTACAGGCTTTGAGCTCAGTGTTGTCCAGACATCAGATCCAATCTTTCCCACCACCTTTAGGTGGATTATATTGCCATCTTGCAGGAGGCGTAGCAGAGACCTAGATAGGCTNATGGGAGGAGGGCTGAACAGGGCAGGACAGGGAGTCGGTCACTTTCACCATTCCCTTGTCACTTACAGGCTTTGAGCTCAGTGTTGTCCAGACATCAGATCCAATCTTTCCCACCACCTTTAGGTGGATTATATTGCCATCTTGCAGGAGGCGTAGCAGAGACCTAGATAGGCTGGTGACTGCCCATGGGAGTGAGAGGTGGGGTCTGGATTCAGCTCAGTTCTGCCTGATTCCCAAGCTTGTTGTCTTCACGCTCCACCTTACTGTCAGGCAGATTTATTGGCTCTGCAGAGCTCAACAGAAATGCGTTCACCTGTTCTAGGCACAACCTCTTCCTTGGTGGCAAACAGGAGACCTCCAGCGGATGGAAGATTTGGGGAAAGGGTGGACAGAAAACCGGGAATCCGCCTCAAAGCTTGGCTCCTCCAGCGCCACGTGACCTTGTATGCGTCATGGCTGCTTGGCTGGCCTCAGTTTCCTCATCGGGGCCCTGAGATAGCCTTGATGACCCCTTCCAGCCCTGCGATTCTCAGAGCTTTCCTGCAAATAGCCTGTGGTGGCCAGTGCATTCTGCTTCTCCCTTGTCTGGCTGCTCAGCTGGAGGGAGGGAGGGGAGGGGGGAAAAAGCAAGGTCAATCAATTTTAGCCAAGACCGCAGCCTAAGAGATAGGGCGTGGCGTGCTGAAAGATGATGGCTGGCAAAAATCATTAGGAGCATCTTTCAACAATCTATATGCCTTTATCGATCTGGTTATAGATCATCTTCCTCCAATCCTCCCACTCCCTTTTTCTCCCCCCACCCCAAGATCTTCTGGATCAATACAGCAAGTGCATTGAGACTGTAGCAACACATTTAAAACCTTATAAAAGGTTATTTAGTTGCTAACAGTGCAGTGGTTTCTGCAAAGCCTGCCAAAAGGTTACAGCTTTTTGGGGATCATAAATTACAGATGACAGGAAAAAAGTAAGTGCGGTTTTCTTTATTGTCTCGATGATGGATGGACTCCTGAACAGGGCAGAAAATACATCATATCACCTTTAATGGGCGTGCATTTCTGCAGCCATAACTCACAATTTTAAAATAGAAAATGGTGAAATATGGCGTTGTATATTCCACTTGTGACATATTTATGGGTCCTCGCCTTCTTATAAATACAGTGATTGCTATTTCAAAGCACCATGTCAGGTATGAGCTGAGCGCAAACAGCTGGCGCGGCTGAAAAATTATAGCCAGAGTGGACGTTTTCAAAAACTCTCTCTCGCAGCAGTAAATTTACAGTGTTTGCACTAACTGTTATTAAAACCAAATCCATATCTTGGCAACAGGAATCCATTGCTCAGTAACAGCTGGAGTGACAGTGTGTCCCGACAGCTGGGGTGAGCGCTGAACTTGGCTGCAGTGCACGTCCAGGGGGGAAGGTGGTGAGGCTCAGACCCAGACCGAGGGGCTCCACGGAGCTGGTGTCTGGAGCCCAGGCGGGGTGGGGGAGCCCCCCGCAGCGCCTGCCTCTGTCTCCTGTCTGACCACCGCATTTAGGCTGCTTCCAGCTCTTCTCCTAGCCCAGCCAGGGTCCTCTCCTGACAGTTTTCTGTCTACATCTTTGATCCCCACTCAGCCCCACTTCTTCCCAGCTCCCTTCTCTCCACCCCAGTGAGTCATTTTAGCATCTGGAGAGGGAATAACAGAGTTGAAAACAGGGACAGAGCCTGTGCACGGCCCAGAGAAGAAAGACAAAGGGCAGAGTCCACCCGGGCAGGCTGGTGTTGTGGAGATGGGGTTAGCAGGGCAATGAGGCTGTAGAGGGAAAAAAAGGACATAAAAGGCCAGATGGTCTATGTAATATAATAATTTCCAATTCAACCCAAAATTGCCAAGCCCCAATTACGAGCTAGGCATGATTTTTTTTTTTTTTTAAAAAACTTTATTTTGTATTGGGATATAGTCAATTAACAATGCAGTTTCAGGTGAATAGTGAAGGGACTCAGCCATACATATACATGTATCCATTCTCCCCCAAGCTAGGCATACTTTTAAGGGTTGAAAATAGCAAAAAAATGAGTAAGACATCATATTTACTCTCAGGGAGCTTACAGTCTACAGACTGCCCAAGACACAGCTAGTAATACTACACATGTTTCCTAAATTCTTTTCTTCCCTGGTATTTTATTTGGCTGTTTTAACAACTAAAGAAAGCACAGTAGTATGGGTGAAACTTTGGATATGAGGTTAAATGAAAGGAGACAGACACAAAAGGACACATCCTAGAATTCGACTTGTATGAAGTTTAAAAGCAGGCAAAACTGGACCCACGAGGACATAATTTCCGAAATATACAGACAGCTCATGCAACTCAATAAAGACAAAAACAATCCAATCAAAAAAAAAAGGGGGGAGGGCAGAAGATCTAAATAGACTTTTCTCCAAAGAATACATACAGATGGCTAACAAGTCCATGAAAAGATGCTCAGCATCGCTCATTATTGGAGAAATGCAAATCAAAACCACAATGAGGTTCCACCTCACACTGGTCAGAACGGCCATAATGAAAAGTATACAAATGATAAACCTTGGAGAGGGTTTGTGGAGAAAAGGGAACCCTCCTACACTTTTGGTGGGAATAAACTGGTCTACCCATTATGGAGAACAATACGGAGATTCCTCAAAAAACTAAAAATAGAGTTGTCACATGACCAAGTAATCCCACTCCTGGGCATATATCTGGAAAAGAAGAAAACTTTAATTGGAAAAGATACATGAACCGCAAGGTTCATAGCAGCACTATTTACAATAGATGAGACATGGAATAAACTTAAATGTTTATTAAAATAAACCTAAATGTTTCTCATTGAAAAATGGATGGATAAAGAAAACATGATACACATATCATATATAAAATGGAACGTTACTCAGCCACAAAATAGATGAATTAACGTCATCTATAGCAACATTGGCTTTGCTGATAGCTTAGTTGGCAAAGAATCTGCCTGCAATGCAGGAGGCACCGGTTTGATTCCTGGGTTGGGAAGATCCGCTGGAGAAGGGATAGGCTACCCACTTCAGTATTCTTGGGCTTCCCTGTGGCTCAGCTGGTAAAGAATCTGCTTGCAGTGCGGGAGACCTGGGTTCAATCCCTGAGTTGGGAAGATCCCCTGGAGAAGGGAAAGGCTACCCACGCCAGTACTCTGGCCTGGAGAATTCCACGAACTGTATAGTCCATGGCGTCACAAAGAGTCGGACACGACTGAGCGACTCTCACTTTCACTTTTCACACAGAACATGGATGGACCCAGGGATTACCATACTAAGTGAAGTAAGTCAGAGAAAGACAAATGTCATGATATCACTCATATGTGGAATCTAAACAATGACATGAATGAACTTGCTTGCAAAGCAGAAACAGATTCTCATACCTAGGAATCAAACTTCTGGTTACCAAAGGGGAAGAAGGAAAGGGAGGGATAAATTAGGAGTTTGGGATGAGCAGATACACACAACTCTATATATAAAATGGGTAACCTGCAAGGACCTACTGTATAGCACAGGAAGCTATATCCAGTATCTGGTAATAACCTATAGTGGAAAAGAACGTGAAAGAGAATACTGCGTATATGTCTTCCCTGGGGTCCTGCCTGTGAGGACCAGTGAGGGTCTGACCTGTACCAGCTGACGGGGGACCTCTCCTGGACCTCAGAGCTGCCCGCAGCTTCTGCTGTGAGCGTAGGGTCTCCAGAGTATGGGGCTGGAAATGGTCCAGTGGTTACTAGGTTTGGTTTTACAATCTATGCAGAACATTCCCTCGAATATCAAGGAGTGGGCCTAACTACTACTACTAAGTCGCTTCAGTCGTGTCCGATTCTGTGTGACCCCATAGATGGCAGTCCACCAGGCTCCGCCATCCCTGGGATTCTCCAGGCAAGAATACTGGAGTGGGTTGCCATTTCCTTCTCCAATGCATGAAAGTGAAAAGTCAAAGTGAAGTCGCTCAGTCGTCTCCAACTCTTGCGACCCCATGGACTGCAGCCTACCAGGCTCCTCGGTCCATGGGATTTTCCAGGCAAGAGCACTGGAGTGGGATGCCACTGCCTTCTCCGTGGGTGTAAAATACACACAAAATATTGGGACTAATTATCTATATTCATCCATTCATTCTTTCACCATTTGCTAAGGTCCTTCTGTTTGCTGGAAAGATGTGTTTGCTATGTGCACGGGACTTGGGGTGACAATGATGTAGTAACTATTTTCAGGAATTTGCAGATTGGGGAGGGGGCTTCTCGGTCTGCATTGACAGCATGACAAACAAATTCTGTTGGGGATGTGGGAGAAGAGGATTTCATGGAGGGGGCAATGTTGACAGTGGACCTTGAAGGGCAAGTTCAAGTTCACCAGGAAGAGAACTTGAGGTGAAGGGAAGAGAGGGGCAGAGTCCAGGTTGCCAGGAGCCTGGTTTGCAGGGGAAGGATGGGTGAAAAGGTAGGGGACATCTTTTGGAAGATGCTAAATGTCACCCCAAGGATTAAACTTTATCCTGTCAGTGAAAGAAGTCCTAGCAAGCTGTGCATGGGAACTGGAGGTAGTTAGATTTGTGTTTGAGCCACTGCCTTTGCCGGGCTTTAGAGCATGGAGTGCAGGGAGGGGAGTCTGATGCTAGGAAAGAGCCAGCTCCGTCGGGAACTCTTGAGTGAGAGGCATGGTGGGTCACAGTGATCCCTGAAGGCACTGGAAGCTCTCAGATGCAGACTCCAGCATCAGATAACAATCAAACATCAACTGCTATTCAAAAAGCTTGGGAACCACTTAGAGGTTCAATGCAATAGTCCCACCCATCTAATTTTTTTTTTTTTTTAAGGATAGGATGCTAAGTTTGTGTGTGTGTGATTTTAATAAAAATAGCTGTTCAATCATGAAAGAAATACATGCTTCTCATTAAAAAAAATCAAACAACGTAGAGAAGAATAAGTTCAAGATGGACCAAAGGCCAACTCTGGCCTCAGTATTCTGCTGAAATCTGATATTTAGCTCAGTTTTGGGCTTGGCCTTTGGAGGAACAGGTAATTGAGACTGACTTCAACATTATTTCCATGTTGCTGAAACTGTGTGTGATCAACGGTTGTGTGATTGCTTCATAGCCAATCATAATGACAGCAGTGATAGGAACAAGGCGTGGCATTCAGACTTATTAATAGCTGTTTTGAAATAGAGGCAAGCCTTCTAGATGTAACTTTGCATGGGAATCTCCTTTGTGTTGTATATATTGGAATCTTATCAATCAGTGGAAGTGAAAATGTGCATTTATTATTGTGAGAGGGAAATGCTGCACTACTATGTGTGAAAGTTATTAATTTTATGCACAAAATTATGAACTTTCAAACAGTTAAATGAGGGAATAGCTCATAGTGAAATGAGAGACTTAATATGAACGATAGGAGAGAATCTGCTAGCTAGGCTGCTTTGGGAAAATCATATTGTCAGCTCCTTTGGGGAACCAAAAGTATTATGAAAAATTAAATAATTATAAGATGAAAAAGTAGATTAATGCTATGGACTCAGTGTGTCCCCCATCAATTTATATTTTGAAGCCAAATCCCCAATGTGATAATATTTGGAGGTAAGGTCTTTGGGAGGCAAGGAGGTTTAGATGAGGCCACGAGGGTGGTGTCCTCATGATGAGATTAGTGCCCTGGTAATCACTGCAGATGGTGACTGCAGCCATGAAATCAAAAGACGCTTACTCCTTGGAAGAGAAGTTATGACCAATCTAGACAGCATATTCAAAAGCAGAGACATTACTTTGCCAACAAAGGTCCGCCTAGTAAAGGCTATGGTTTTTCCTGTGGTCATGTATGGATGTGAGAGTTGGACTGTGAAGAAGGCAGAGTGCCGAAGAATTGATGCCTTTGAACTGTGGTGTTGGAGAAGACTCTTGAGAGTCCCTTGGACTGCAAGGAGATCCAACCAGTCCATTCTGAAGGAGATCAGCCCTGGGATTTCTTTGGAAGGAATGATGCTAAAGCTGAAACTCCAGTANTGGAAACAGTGTCAAAGTTTTATTTTTCTGGGCTCCAAAATCACTGCAGATGGTGACTGCAGCCATGAAATCAAAAGACGCTTACTCCTTGGAAGAAAAGTTATGACCAACCTAGATAGCATATTCAAAAGCAGAGACATTACTTTGCCAACTAAGGTCCATCTAGTCAAGGCCATGATTTTTCCAGTGGTCATGTATAGATGTGAGTTGGACTGTGAAGAAACCTGAGCACCGAAGAATTGATGCTTCTGAACTGTGGTGCTGGAGAAGACTCTTGAGAGTCCCTTGGACTGCAAGGAGATCCAACCAGTCCATTCTGAAGGAGATCAGCCCTGGGATTTCTTTGGAAGGAATGATGCTAAAGCTGAAACTCCAGTACTTTGGCCACCTCATGCGAAGAGTTGACTCATTGGAAAAGACTCTGATGCTGGGAGGGATTAGGGGCAGGAGGAGAAGGGGATGACAGAGGATGAGATGGCTGGATGGCATCACTGACTCAATGGGCGTGAGTCTGAGTGAACTCCAGGAGTTGGTGATGGACAGGGAGGCCTGGTGTGCTGCGATTCATGGGGTCACAAAGAGTCGAACATGACTCAGAGCAACTGAACTGAACTGAGCCTGACAGAGTTAATGTTTCTGAAAGTGCTTAGGAACAGCTTAGGCACAGGAAGAATCTGGCTTATACTGGGAGCAAATAAAGCCAGTGTTTAAAATGTGTTTTAATCTAAAACACATGTGCCCCTGGGCCTGAAAACAAGCCAAGACTTTCACAGTTGTGGCGAAGGTTCCTAACAACAGATAGAAATGAGTTGCTGTACAACGTTAATTCAACTTGAAAGTTTAGAGGGGAAATATGATTTGTGAAGGGGTGTTGTAGACAGGGGCTTCCCAGGTGGCTCAGATGATAAAAAAAATCTGCCTACAGTGCAGGAGACCTGAGTAGAGGAGTGAGGTGGGCACTCAGGACAGGTTATTTTGTGACTTCTTTCTGATCCCAAAGAGAACAGAACTAGCTGATAGTTCTAGTTATCTGTGTACTCAGAACAAAACTAAGCAAACCCTAACAAAATGAAAATTGTGTCCTTTTAGAAGCACTCCAATCTGTGCTGGGTATGAACTTTTATATGTGTCTTTTCTTAGAGTATATTACTTCTTCAATAGAACCCTTTCTTAAAGATTCTGATTCTATGTAGGTTTTTTTTTTTTTTTTTTTTTAAGAATTATATAGATTCATAGGAAGTTTTTAAAAAGTGCACAGTGAAGCCCTCATGCATCCTTGGCCCAGTCTCCACTATGATAACATCTTACATAAGCAGAGTTTATGTGTCAGAACCAAGAAATCAGCATGGGTATACTCAATAGAGGTTGTTCAGACTTCACCAGTTTTGTAAGCACTCAAGTGTGTAGGTGTGTATAACTCTATGCAGTTTTTCATGTGTAGCTTTGTGTAACCACTAAGATACTCATGATATAATACTTCACAAGGGATTCTGAAGAACTGCTAAGGGCTATGGAATGAGTCAGTTTGTTTGTGGTCCCATCCCCAACTCGAGTTCATAACTTTGTATTGCTGGGGGCTGCCACATAGCTTTTGAAACCTCAAATGGCTTTTGGTCTTTTTTTTTTGTCCCCCATGTGATCATCAGTACAGATGTGTCTCTCAGTTACTATGCTTCGAGGAGGTAAATTGTGATCACTTTTATTTAGAGAGAGTGAACTGATAAGTATACCCCAAAGCATGAAAATCGGCTATTGATCTTCATCTGGGGGACAAATTCAACAATTCTGGCACAACAGAGGTAGTGAATGTTTGGAAGTCCTTTTCCTGCCAATTTTTAGCGCATGTGAGATTTGCTCAATAAATAGTGTCTTTCTAATTCCTAAAGCAGAAGACTGTCCACCTCCCAGAGGAATGCCGTGATATATTTGAAGTGAATAGGCATGATTCTATAACACGTGAAAACTGTCACTAAACAGCATGTTCTCAGCACTGTCAACATGTTAAACTCTGCCTCTCTTTGTTTAGGCAACTAGTGTCTCCAGAGCTGAATGATACATAATCATATTTACCGTTTACATGGTATGGGAGTTTTAATTATCTTTGCATCCAGTATGGCAAAACTAAGGTGTTTAGGAATGTAAGTCCAGCGTTAAGCTTTCTGGTCCCAGGATTTGCAGATAAATCTACAGTCTAGCAAAGACTGTTTACATGTGTGCACCCCATTCTCTTCCATAGAAACTCTTATTTCTGACACCCTTTTTGGCAAGAGTTCCATAGGAGAGAATAATTCTGGAGTTTGTTCTGGTTGGTTCAGTCAGTGAGCTCAGCCCTGATGAAGTAATGGGATGTATGATAAGGGATGAAGTATCTAAACACCAAGATACTCATCTTGAATAAAAGCAGCTTTGGGGTATTTTTATAAAGAATATATTCTGCCCTATAAAATTGTAGGATATTTGTTACGGATTTGATAGACTGTGGGTTCAGCAAAGCATCCAGTTGATAATCCTCTTGTCATAGAGAAAGCAAGAGAATTCCAGAAAAATACCTACTTTTGCTTCATCGACTACGCTAAAGCCTTTGACTGTGTGGATCACGATAAACTGGAGAATTCTTAAAAGAGAAGGGAATATGAGACCACCTTACCTGTCTCCTGAGAAACCTGTATGTAGGTCAAGAAGCAACAGTTAGAACCTTACATAGAATAACTGGTTCAAAATTGGGAAAGGAGTGCAATAAGGCTGTATATTGTCACCCTGCTTATTTTACTTAAATGCAGAGCACATCATGTGAAATGCTGGGCTGGATGAATCCGAAGCCGAAATCGATTGCTAGGAGAAATAACAAACTCATATATATGCAGGTCTGATGGCAGAAAGTGAAGAGGAACTAAGGAACCTCTTGAGGATGGTAAAAGAGAAGAATGAAAAAGCTGGCTTGAAACTCACCATTCAAGGAACTAAGATCGTGGCATCCAGTCCCAGCACTTCATGACAAGCAGATAGGGAGAGGGGGAAGCAATGGCAAATCTTTTGGGGGGAAAGGAGGGTTCCAAAATCACTGTGGACAGTGACTGCAGTGATGAAATTAAAAGACACCTGCTTCTTGAAGGAAAACTACGACAAACCTAGACAGTGTATTAGAAAGCAGAGATATCACTTTGCAGACAACGTCCATATAGTCAAAAGTGTGGTTTTTCTAGTAGTCATAGATGTGCGAGTTGGACCATAAAAATGGCTGAGCACTGAAGAATTGATGCTTTTGAATCCTGGTGCTGGAGGGGACTTGAGAGTCTCTTGAACTGTAAGGAGATCAAAGCAGTCAATCCTAAAGGAAACCCTGAATAATCATTGGGAGGATTGATGCTGAAGCTGAAGTTCCAATACTTTGGCCACCTGATGTGAAAGTCTAACACTGGAAAAGACCCCGACTTTGAGAAAGATTGATAGCAAAAGGAGGAGAGGGCAACAGAGGATGAGATGGTTATATAGCATCACCGACTCAATGGACATGAACTTGAACGACTCCAGGAGATAGTGAAGGACAGAGAAGCCTCGTGTGCTACAGTCCATGGGGTCGCAAAGAGTCGAACACGACTTGGCAACTGAACAACAAATTGTCTCATAAAGCTTGATTTGAAAAAGTCAGTTTATTTAGAAACAGTAGGCAAAAAAAATCTAGAGTCTTAAATATTCTGAAAAAAGTAAGCACCAACCCACATTCATGAAAGAGAGGGAGAAAATAGTCAAATTTAATGACTAAAATGAACCAGAAGAGACTTCAGATTATTTGCAACAAGAAAGCAAGCTTATCTTTGTGGAAATGTGATTTTAAATATTAAGAGAGAAAATATTAAGGAAATATTAATTTCCTCTCTCAAATATTAAGAAAGGAAAGCTAGGGTTATGTCAGTAAATGCTCCCTGAACCCACCCACCCAATCAAGAAAGCAGTGAGACAGCCTCTTTAACAAGTGGAACAATTCAAAGATGTTTTGAATAACTGTACAGGAGTTAATTCATAAAATACTCACGCCAAGAGCTGTCCAGTGGACACTGAGCTTTAAAAAGCAGTTGCTAAAGACAGCAAGTAGGATGATTTTAGAAATGCTATCAGTACATCAGTCACAAAGTTTATGGTTAAAAGGATGTCAAAAAAGCAATGTATTGACCTATAAAAAAAGAAAAGCTGGTTGATGTATTAGCAACCAACTAGACAACCCACTCCAGTGTTCTTGCGTGGAGAATCCCAGGGACAGAGGAGCCTAGTGGACTGCTGTCTATGGTGCTGCACAGAGTCGGACACGACTGAAGCGACTTAGCAGCAGCAGCAGCAGTGATCATGTCATGTGTCTAGTAAGCCGCACACATCAACATGCAGCCTTTACAAAGAGTAAGTGAGGATGCATATAAAGTTCATAGCACCAGGCTTTTTTTAAAGCTGGGTTTTGTTTACCTCTCAGGAGATAGCACTTTAAAGCTGTTTTATGCTGTCATCCCCTAAATCAGTGCATGTTACTGCATGGTTGTAGTGAAAAGAAAATTTAGAATATATCTTGTATCAGTAATGTCACACATCAGTGCCATTCTTGCGAAATAATTATTTTTCACTGGTAGTACGAATTCATGATTTTGCCAACAGTTTATGACTGCTGAGTAAGAACGTAGCTACTGAGCACCTACTGAACACTCAGTGTGCCAAGAATTTCATGTGTATGACTTTACCTAAAACTTAGAACAGTTTTATTGAGGTAGTCACTTTTTTATTATCTCTGTTCTACAAATGGGAAAGCTGAAGCCAAGGGAATAAACTGTTTGCAGAGATCATAGCTGGTAGGTGCTTAAGCCAGAAAGAAAAGATACTCTAGAACTCATGCCCCTAACCACAGTACTCTTCTTTGGAAAGGTGTTGGTTGAGAGGGAAAGTGAAGGTAGGGAGACTGCAGATCAGATCACTGAGAATAAAGTGGAGGAAAACAAGACATTCTGACCTTAGACTGCTTTTCTAGCCTAAGATATCCAGTGCTTGTTTACTTTTCAACCTTAGTTAAGGAGAAGCAGTGATCAAGGAGATAGGAGTCTGGGTGGGATAAATATGAGAACAATATGAGGGCACAGTAAAGGACAGAAATGGTAGGGACCCAACAGAAGCAGAAGATACTGAGAAGAGGTGGCAAGAATACACAGAAGAACTGTGCAAAAAAGAGCTTCACGACCCGGAGAACCAAGATGGTGTGATCACCCCCTAGAGCTGGACACCCTGGAATGCAAAGTCAAGTGGGCCTTAGGAAGCATCACTACAAATAAAGCTGGTGGAGGCGATGGAATTCCAGTTAAGCTATTTCAAATCCTGAAAGATGATGCAAATTTGGAAAACTCAGCAGTGGCCACGGGACTGGAAAAGGTCAGTCCAATCCCAAAGAAAGGTAATGCCAAAGAATGCTCAAACTACCTCACAGTTGCACTCATCTCACTTGATAGCAAAGTAAAGCTCAAAGTTCTCCAGGCCAGGTTTCAACAGTACGTAAACCGTGAACTTCCAGATGTTCAAGCTGGTTTTAGAAGAGCAAGGAACCAGAGATCAAATTGCCAACATCCACTGGATCATCAAAAAAGCAAGAGAGTTCCAGAAAAACATCTGCTTCTGCTTTATTGGCTATGCCAAAGCCTTTGACTGTGTGCATCACAACAAACTGTGGAAAATTCTTAGAGAGATGGGAATACCAGACCACTTGACCTGCCACCTGAGAAATCTGTATGCATGTCAAGAAGCAACAGTTAGAACTGAACATGGAACAACAGACTGGTTCCAAATCAGTCAAGGCTGTATATTGTCACCCTGCTTATTTAGCTTCTATGCAGAGTACATCATGAGAAATGCCAGGCTGGATGAAGCACAAACTGGAATCAAAATTACCAGGAGAAATACCAATAACCTCAGGTATGCAGATGACACCACATTTCTGGCAGAAAGCAAAGAACTAAAGAGCCTCTTAATGAAAGTGAAAGAGGAGATTAAAAAATGTTGGCTTAAAGCTCAACATTCAGAATACTAAGATCATGGCATCTGGTCCCATCACTTTATGGCAAATAGATGGGGAACAGTGGAAACAGTGTCAGACTTTATTTTTGGGGGGCTCCCAAATCACTGCAGATCGTGACTGCAGCCATGAAATTAAAAGACACTTGTTCCTTGGAAGAAAAACTATGACCAACCTAGACAGCATATTAAAAAGTAGAGACACTACTTTGCCAACAAAGGTTCATCTAGTCAAAGCTATCATTTTTCCAGTTGTCATGTATGGATGTGAGAGTTGGACTATAAAGAAAGCTGAGTGCTGAAGAATTGATGCTTTTGAACTGTGGTGTTGGAGAAGACTCTTGAGAATCCCTTGGACTGCAAGGAGATCCAACCAGTCCATCCTAAAGGAAATCAACCCTGAATAGTCATTGGAAGGACTGATGTTGAAGCTGAAACTCCAATAGTTTGGTCACCTGATGAGAAGAAGTGACTCATTTGAAAAGACCCTGATACTGGGAAAGATTGAAGGCAGGAGAAGAAGGGGACAACAGAAGATGAGATGGTTGGATGGCATTACTGACTTGATGTACATGAGTTTGAGTAAGCTCCAGGAGTTGGTGATAGGTAGGCCTGGTGTGCTGCAGTTCATGGGGTCACAAAGAGTTGGACATGACTGACCGACTGAACTGAACTGAAGGGAAGACTCGGATCTGACATTTAAGGGGTGACTCTGGAGAATTCCAAAGTGGCAAAGCAAGAGTTTATGAGTATGAAGGATAAGATTGTGAGAAACAACCCCAGGGGACTTGGTGAAAGCGAAGGCAGATTCCTCAGGGAATGTATGAACATGTGAAATTTATGGAGTTTGGAGGTGGGTGGGTGGGTGTTCCTGTACTGTTTTCATTATCTGTACCTGTCCTCAATGTTTCATCAGATATTACCTTCCTTCTCTGGGGCCTCACATCTGATTTTCTAAAACAATGTGATTGAGCATCAACTCCTGGGTTCTTGGTTGTACTATTTAAGTTTATATAATCTGAAAGAGCTCCTTCTGGTCTGTAGGAATTGTCTACCCTTTAAATATGCTCTTTTCATGAATTATCTTATTCTACAACTGAGCACTTAGTACATCTTTTTAAGTATAAGTACCATGATCAACCTCAGAGATAACGGCACGCATTATCAGTAATCTCAAATAGGTAACCAGAGCTCATTCCTTACAGTGTGTGTTGAATATACTTAAATCTGACCAGGAGTAATTTTCTACGTTCATGAGCATTTACACTTTGCTGTACACCAGAAACTAACAAACATCAACTATACTTCACTTCTAAAAAGAGATTATGAACAATTTAGAATAACACTTCATCTGGGAAACTGGTCACCAAAATTTCAGCAAATTTTTTAAGGATTTGACTTTAAAAGATGTATTTTCTTAAAGGCACATGTAAAATTATGGAAGCCTTATTTTAAAGTATTAATTTCTTTTAAGATTCTACATCATTGAAAACAAAGACACGTTTTAAAAAGTAGACCCATGTACCTCCATGGGTCTGGGGAATGCAACTTTATTAAAGAGTGGTGTGCTATTTCTGCCAGTGTGCACTTTCTCTGATGGGAGGAAAATGGTTCAGGTGCCCATTATGTACCTAGGAGATGCCTTTGGCCTTTTTACTGTATGAATCTGGTCTGGAGCTGTGTATACTAAATGCAACCATGTTTGAAATAAAGGGTCTAATGAACCTCTTTCTGCAGGGAATGCCAATTAACTGCCTGCTTGTAACTGATAATTGGACATTAATCCCTCAGTAGTACCATCATCTTAAACCACAGTTCAGCCCCTACTGTCCATCAGCTAAGGATTGGACAGTTATGCAGTATTTGACTAGACACTGGGCATGTTTAATTTGGGAGAGAATAGTACCCACATGCACCTTAATGGGAAGAAAAAGGTGAATAAACAATTGACCTTTGGCAATATTATGACTGCTAAAAAAACACAATAACCAGCTCAGCTTACACTCCGAATGTGTTCCCTCCATTCTTGGTAGAAACAGAAAAATAAAATAGAAAATTCTTCTGTTGGCAGAGAGCATGTATTTATACATTCTTGTGTGTTTAGCTCAGTGGTTAGAGAACACTTCCTGGAAAGATTGCAGTACACAAGTGTTTTCAATTTGAACTTATGCATTTCAAGGTTCACTGCCCTGGAGGTGGCTTGGCTCAGTGTTTAAAACACACACTAATGAATTTCAGGTTTGGGGCAGAAAGTGGCTGTTCCACATTGGACAATCATGTGAACTTGGAATTGCTTCCCGTGCATGTCTTAAATAACTATGTAATGTCACTCTGGACAGCAGGTTCTCCTGTCTCCAAACACAGATAACTGATTGCCTTTGCTCGGGATACTCAGTGCTTGCTTACTTTTAAAACTTAGATTTGGCAGAGTCTCTCATTTTTGTAAAGGGAACATTGTAGGAGAAAGTAGGGCAAAGATCATCTGAGTGCAGTTGGATGTACTGAAGGACACTTACAAATAACCTTGAAACAACCCCAAAAGACTGGTTCAGGCTGAATATTTTTCTTTCAAAAGAAAATCACCTTTCCAACCTTTCTGTGTTGACACATCTAGCAATAATTTAGGAACTTCATCCTGTCTGATCCAGCTGACCTCAAAAGTCAAGAAAGCAGGGGAGTTGGTATAGTAATTTCTGTAGAGGAGAAAGCAGTAAGCTAATGAAATCACAGACACCCCTTAGTCAGAACGAGCTCTGAGTGATGCCCGCCCTGGCCTGTGCACTTTTGGCATGCTTTCAAAGACGATTTTCTGACTAGCTGGGATGCTGCAATTACCCAACATTCCAGAGGTCTTGCTTATATGCTTAGAGCAAGTCACCATTTTTGTTGAGCCAGCAAGGGCGAAAGAAAAGTTGATTTCCTGAATTCCTTTATCTGTGAAAGATTGACCATGGGCTAGAAGGTTCTTATGAAGCAGGGGAGTTTCCATTTCTGTGTGATGCCGTATTTGTCTCAGTTACACCATTCATCCGGAGAAGGCAATGGCACCCCACTCCAGTACTCTTGCCCGGAAAATCCCATGGACAGAGGAGCCTGGTAGGCTGCAGTCCATGGGGTCGCTAAGAGTCAGACACGACTGAGCGACTTCACTTTCACTTTTCGCTTTCATGCATTGGAGAAGGAAATGGCAACCCACTCCAGTGTTCTTGCCTAGAGAATCCCAGGGGCGGCGGAGCACAGTCTATGGGGTCGCACAGAGTCGGACACGACTGAAACGACTTAGCAGCAGCACACCATTCATCATCTGTGAGGCTGTGCACAAACCTTCCGTCTGAGTTGCAGTTTCCTCCTTCCTCATTTAAGCAAGCTGGGCCAGATGAGCCCCTCAGGCCCTTTCTAGCTTTCATGGCCTGAAGTTCAGTTTCTTCAGCACATAGGAGCTTGCGGCATTCGTTACATTGGTCAACTAGAGACAGTTTGGGTTATTTAACTGCTGATGAACTTCCAGCAGATGACTGTGAATGTATAACAACACTCAAATCCTGCAGAAAGTTTGTGTTGGCTTTGCTGAAAGGACTGGTGGACATCCAGGTGACAAAGCACTCCTAAGTGCCAGGCAGAGGTTATCAGAAGACAGTGGTGCGTCCGTGCTGGATGCTCACCGGGGACAGTGGTCTGTTTGAGAGCATGGGCGGCAGCATGAGGTGGTCCCCGTGCAGCCTGGCATCAGAAGGTCGTGGGTGCCTCCATGCTCCTGACCACCCCTCCCAACCCAAATGCCCCGGCCTCGTAGTCTTTGGCGACTTGCCTCACAGTTCTAAGATTCTGTTTGGCTATTTTTAAAATGAAGATAATACCTACTTTTCAGGATAAATAGCTTAAAGGTAAGGTATTTGAAAGTGTCTTGCAAATCAGTGAAACTTGATAAATAGACAACTAAAAACAGCAATTTGTAAAAAAGACTCCAAATAAGATAACTTTATCTGAAAGCTGAAGGGGGGAAAAAAAGAACATTTGTGTAGTGAGTAATAAACATTTCACAGAGGACTCAGAAGTATCTCTTTATCCTTACAATCTCGTTTTACCGATGCAGATACCTGCAGGTTCCCAGGGTCATGGTACCTGGAAACAGTGCAGTGGAGATTCTTCTGGTTCCAAACCATTGTGTTCCTTTTACAGTACTTTATAGTTAATGTTAAACCTCTGGTAATTCTGGAAAAGGAAATAAATGATCAAAAATGGTCATAGTACCTATTTGAGGGATTTCTCCTTATGCCCTCTTTATATGGCTATAGCTGTACTGACTGTTACTTGAGAACCAAACCCAGGAAAACCAGACCAGTCACTCCTCACTTTGTGGGATCTTAATTCTGAAACATTTCCTGGGGATAGCTGGAAGATTTGAATATCTCTGGGATGTCACTGTCCAGTTTCGAAATAATTTTATAAATGGGTTTCTTCCAGGAAGGATCTGCGTCTTTGCCTGCGGAGACAGCCCTGAAGAACTCCTGTAAAGTCAAGCTGGCGATTTCCAAGAAGCAGTCTGGGACCTGCATTCCCAAAGAGACCCACGAGAAAGAAAAAACGTGAGGCTGTGAAGCCTGGTGCCATCCAGACCTCACTGCCTGATGCTGCCATTTCCTTGGGTTGCAGGCTGATCAGAGCACCCCCACTCTACTGGCCCCTGATTTTTGCAGCCCCAGGAATCCCTTGCTCCCTCATCAAATATAGACCTTAAAATGATGATCCTGATGAGACAGCCCTGGGAAGAAACGGATGAGGGACACTCCCTCTGTGGGTGTAGCTGATTCCATTAATGGGTGACATTTTTAGCAAGTGAGAAATGCTGGCTCCGGTTGAAATGAAATCTGTGGTTCAAAAGAGGTTTTTAGTATTCTTTTCCTTAGTGCCTCACGTGGAAAGAAACACCCCCAAACTTATGACTGTCGTACCTCATTCCACCTTTTTTGGGGACTGGATTCAAAGGACTTGGAATCATTCCTGCTTCCAAAGCCAACCATTTGGCTTGGGGGTGGAGCAGGCTCAAGACTATGTTCCAGGACCTCACCCAAACTGGCAACATTAGTGATGGGACATCCCACAGGGCCTCTAGATCCAGCCTGGCTGGGGGCTTGCCCCCACTGCCTGCCAGATGACCACCCCCACATGGAAAGACGCAGTGCTGCCCCCCGCCCACATGCCTGGACCCCCTTGAACCTCTCAGAGGAGGCATGGTCCACTTTGCCCACAGACAGGCTTAAGTTTCTAAACGTATTCTGATGGGGCGTCTGAGCAGCGGGTGCCAGCAGCTCTCTGCTTTCTTGGAGGTGTGCATACACTGCTCTTTGTGACCGCACAGTCAAGTGAGAAACGTGAGAAGAGGGCAGTGTGCTCAGTGACCAGACACACTGGGCACCTGCAGAACAAGACGCCAGCTGGACAGAGCTGTTGGCCACACACAAGGAAGATGGCAAGCTCTCACTGATGACTCTTGGGCCACTTGCTCACCCTTCACCGATGCTTTACCTCCAAGGTGCCACCAGTGTGCCTTCACAGGGATCCCCAAAGGACTGAGCAGCTTAAATATTGTGTATTACTTCCAGAAAGGATTTGAGATGATTTGCCATGGAAGGCCCACAGATAAAACTGTTCAAGGGAGAATAAAGATAAGAACCAGATGATGAACAGAAACTGGTGTAAAGAAAACCTTGGCCAAGAACTAGTGCTGCAGCTAGAGCCTGGCATTTACCCTGGGCCTCCTGGTGCAAAGGCAAGAAGGCTTTCAGGGTATAAAACCTGGTCATTACAGAGTATTGTCTAAAATGGCATAACACCTGACCTTGGCCCATGTTTCTGAATAAAGACTGGCTGGAGATTCAGTTTGGCATCTACTTGTTGCCTACGAGAAGATGCGGAGGCTGTCCTCTTTGTAGATGGTGCAGAGATGGGTCCCAGGCTGCCCTGCTCTCAGTGACGTCAGGACAGACACGGAAGGGGATCTTTTCTAAAACTCCAACCACGAAGGGAAGGCACTCATCAGACCTCCTGGGACCTGAGTGCACGGTCTTACCTCAAAGTCGTTTCCCTTGTTATAATGCATATTGAGAGCTCGAAAAAGTTCTGAGTCACGGAGAACCACCAGCGTTTTGGGATTTGTGACGCCATCTGAAATCGCTTGCCGGGCGAATTTCTCCATCTGTATGTAATAAAACTCACGGAAGTTGCTGAACCACTTGACCATCTGGGAGGTGACGCAGCGGTTGAACTGTGCGAACAACAGGATCCATAAAGTCAGACGTTTACCACGAGGCGCTCAGAGTCAGACCTTCAGCTTCCAGTTCAACACAGGGGTTAGCAAGAGTGGCTTCCATTCACACTAAACAGGGCTTTCTTTAAAAAAGACGTCACAGCTATTTCCTAAGCCTATACAGTTATACATGGAAAAATCTGAATTAGCTGTAATGCCCGGTAGAAAACAAATGTATTTTATAGCTTAGAGTTATAAAGGTTTTCCACTCCTTAAGTGTGACTTTGGGAGGGCCCAAGGCCAAGATCAGTGTGGTCCCAGTGTCTGCAGCACCCAGGTAGATTACATCACAGCCCTAGTGCCCTCTGGGGTAATGGTATAGATCGGAGGACTGTGTATTGGCAACTCAGAGTTGCAGAATGAATCAAAAATGAGAACTTGGTTCAGGAATGAAACAAGGATTGGGTATGACCGAAATAGCTAAAAAAAAAAAAAAAAAAATGATACAAAGTATTAACAGCCCCTCACCCAACACCCAGGGTAAAGGAGGCCCTCTGAAACTATGGAAACACGTAAGGCCTGGTTCCAACCATCAGAGCTTGATTTGTCTCATTGTCACATTGATTTGTATGCTCCTTCACTCAGTTTTGAAACACAAAAGTTCAAAGGTCAGTTTAACAGCCACAGTGTCCAACTCTTGTTATATTCTTTCTTTTTTATAGTAGCCCCAGCAAAGACAGCACACTGGGCTAAAGATGCTGTTTACTCTTGGTTCTGTAACCCCCCTCCCTCCCCAAGTGTTTCTGGGTCTTAACTGTAGTTCAGAAGCTTAAATCCAGAGACCCAACCTTCCTATCCCCAAAGTTACTCCTGTTTATTCAGTTTCTCAGCCCAGGACAAAAATGCCACAACAAGAAGAGGAGCAAAAGTGCACAGATGTTGACCTAGGATTTGACTCAACGTGGGAAACACCTGCGGCCACTTGGGAGTTTTGCAGAGACTGAAATTCAGTTGAAGGACTTTACCTGAACATCAGGGAAGTAAGCCTTCAGGAGGTTGGAGCTGGGGTAGCGTGTGAAGAAAAACATTAGTTTGGCCTTCTTCAAGTGACCAGGATTGAGGCCCTCCTGGATTTGGCCCAGGGTCAAGGAAAACTAAGACCAGTCTATCAAATGATTTTGTCAAATTCTCCAAATGGTAAATTGCCCTGTTCCATATGGTTTCTATTTAATTTTTTTCTGATTGAATGATATATTTGCTTCATTTTTCTGTCTCTAGCAAGTATGATCAGATAAACTTCCTTCTTTCCAGATGCTGAATACCATCTATGTACAGTAAAGTTGCAGAGTTTAAAAAACATTTTGATGTGTTAAAGATCTGTTGCATATGTGATAGCAAATACAGTTTGTTGTACTCAGTGTGTGTGCACGCTTTCACAATAGGGTGAGAAGAGATGGCAGCTGTCCCCCAGATAAACTATTTCAAAACCCCAAGTAGAGACTTACTTCTCTATGTCTCAGTTTCCGTGTCTGTAAAATGAGTCAACTTTCTGGCCCTCATCATTGCGTTTGTGGTGTTGATGCCAACGAGCACCTAACCTGACTGAGTACTAGATCACGGTTTGCTTTGGCCCAAGAAGCTCGAATTGCTGGGCTGCACTTCTCTCCGTTTGCCTGGCAGAAGTTCCCCTTCACCCTCCCCACCTCAACTCAGATGAGCCCTCTGCTGTGAAACCTTTCCTTGCCAAATTAGGCCTTCCTTACCCTGGGCTACCAACGTTCTTTG
This sequence comes from Neotragus moschatus, assembly GCA_006410615.1. NCBI lineage: Eukaryota > Metazoa > Chordata > Mammalia > Artiodactyla > Bovidae > Neotragus > Neotragus moschatus. The sequence continues at coordinate 232,513 of SJYA01001474.1, read as the reverse complement.
TATAAGCTGTATTTTGTAAGAATGACGTGATTGGGATTTTTATTGCATGTTTGTCTCCCCATTTAGACTGTGAGCTCCTTGAGAGCAAGGGCCTTACCCTGTCAGCTTTGTATTCCACATGCCTAGCCTGGTGCTAGGAGCAGAGTAGGTGCTCAATAAATGTTTGGTGAATGAAGGAATGAGTGAGTGAAATTGTCAACTTTAATCCACAATTAACTATGGCGATTCTATTCCAACCCATGCCTCTCACTCTGGGAACAGATCCCTTCCCCTTTAATGAGAGCAGGGGGTTGTGGCCTGAAAACCTAGCACCAGGGTGGTAGGGAAATAAAGGGTCTTACGCTAGAACACTTAACATTCCCAGGAACAATCCTAGGGCTGCATGGGAAACACACAGGGTTACCTTGGAGTTGAGGCTCAGAGCTGTAGCTTTAGGACAATGAAGCCTTCTCAGTAGGACAGGTCAGTTTACCCGAAGGAAACCAGACAACTGATCACAACTATAGCTGGCCCAGGCACCCAGGCCACTGTCCAGGAGGCCCCTGCCCCCTGCCTCCTTAGCCGTACTTCTTCTTATCCTTCATAAGTGCTGTGGAAAGAATCCTGGATTGGGAGTTCAAACACCCAGCTTCAGATAACAGATTTTGCCACTTAGTCCCTGTGTGACCCTGGGCAAACCGCTTACCTTCTCTGGGCCCCATTTCTAAACTGCAGGGTGTAGTGGTTGAAACTTGTGGCTTTGAATCCTGGCTCTGCGTGTGTCTGTCTTTGAGCAAGTTAGTTTGCTTCTCTGTGCCTCTCAGATACTGGTCTATAGTGGATACTGGAGGATGGTGAGGTAACTCAGGCTTACAACCCTTATCTGAGNAAAAAAAAAAAAAAAAAAATGATACAAAGTATTAACAGCCCCTCACCCAACACCCAGGGTAAAGGAGGCCCTCTGAAACTATGGAAACACGTAAGGCCTGGTTCCAACCATCAGAGCTTGATTTGTCTCATTGTCACATTGATTTGTATGCTCCTTCACTCAGTTTTGAAACACAAAAGTTCAAAGGTCAGTTTAACAGCCACAGTGTCCAACTCTTGTTATATTCTTTCTTTTTTATAGTAGCCCCAGCAAAGACAGCACACTGGGCTAAAGATGCTGTTTACTCTTGGTTCTGTAACCCCCCTCCCTCCCCAAGTGTTTCTGGGTCTTAACTGTAGCTCAGAAGCTTAAATCCAGAGACCCAACCTTCCTATCCCCAAAGTTACTCCTGTTTATTCAGTTTCTCAGCCCAGGACAAAAATGCCACAACAAGAAGAGGAGCAAAAGTGCACAGATGTTGACCTAGGATTTGACTCAACGTGGGAAACACCTGCGGCCACTTGGGAGTTTTGCAGAGACTGAAATTCAGTTGAAGGACTTTACCTGAACATCAGGGAAGTAAGCCTTCAGGAGGTTGGAGCTGGGGTAGCGTGTGAAGAAAAACATTAGTTTGGCCTTCTTCAAGTGACCAGGATTGAGGCCCTCCTGGATTTGGCCCAGGGTCAAGGAAAACTAAGACCAGTCTATCAAATGATTTTGTCAAATTCTCCAAATGGTAAATTGCCCTGTTCCATATGGTTTCTATTTAATTTTTTTCTGATTGAATGATATATTTGCTTCATTTTTCTGTCTCTAGCAAGTATGATCAGATAAACTTCCTTCTTTCCAGATGCTGAATACCATCTATGTACAGTAAAGTTGCAGAGTTTAAAAAACATTTTGATGTGTTAAAGATCTGTTGCATATGTGATAGCAAATACAGTTTGTTGTACTCAGTGTGTGTGCACGCTTTCACAATAGGGTGAGAAGAGATGGCAGCTGTCCCCCAGATAAACTATTTCAAAACCCCAAGTAGAGACTTACTTCTCTATGTCTCAGTTTCCGTGTCTGTAAAATGAGTCAACTTTCTGGCCCTCATCATTGCGTTTGTGGTGTTGATGCCAACGAGCACCTAACCTGACTGAGTACTAGATCACGGTTTGCTTTGGCCCAAGAAGCTCGAATTGCTGGGCTGCACTTCTCTCCGTTTGCCTGGCAGAAGTTCCCCTTCACCCTCCCCACCTCAACTCAGATGGGCCCTCTGCTGTGAAACCTTTCCTTGCCAAATTAGGCCTTCCTTACCCTGGGCTACCAACGTTCTTTGTATAAGCTGTATTTTGTAAGAATGACGTGATTGGGATTTTTATTGCATGTTTGTCTCCCCATTTAGACTGTGAGCTCCTTGAGAGCAAGGGCCTTACCCTGTCAGCTTTGTATTCCACATGCCTAGCCTGGTGCTAGGAGCAGAGTAGGTGCTCAATAAATGTTTGGTGAATGAAGGAATGAGTGAGTGAAATTGTCAACTTTAATCCACAATTAACTATGGCGATTCTATTCCAACCCATGCCTCTCACTCTGGGAACAGATCCCTTCCCCTTTAATGAGAGCAGGGGGTTGTGGCCTGAAAACCTAGCACCAGGGTGGTAGGGAAATAAAGGGTCTTACGCTAGAACACTTAACATTCCCAGGAACAATCCTAGGGCTGCATGGGAAACACACAGGGTTACCTTGGAGTTGAGGCTCAGAGCTGTAGCTTTAGGACAATGAAGCCTTCTCAGTAGGACAGGTCAGTTTACCCGAAGGAAACCAGACAACTGATCACAACTATAGCTGGCCCAGGCACCCAGGCCACTGTCCAGGAGGCCCCTGCCCCCTGCCTCCTTAGCCGTACTTCTTCTTATCCTTCATAAGTGCTGTGGAAAGAATCCTGGATTGGGAGTTCAAACACCCAGCTTCAGATAACAGATTTTGCCACTTAGTCCCTGTGTGACCCTGGGCAAACCGCTTACCTTCTCTGGGCCCCATTTCTAAACTGCAGGGTGTAGTGGTTGAAACTTGTGGCTTTGAATCCTGGCTCTGCGTGTGTCTGTCTTTGAGCAAGTTAGTTTGCTTCTCTGTGCCTCTCAGATACTGGTCTATAGTGGATACTGGAGGATGGTGAGGTAACTCAGGCTCACAACCCTTATCTGAGACAGTGGGCCAAATGGACGCCAGGTTTCAGAATTTATTTTATCAAGGCAATATGGTACATGTACGATGTGTTAGTTACCGTCCACAGCAGGGTCTGTGGCAGCTGTCTAATCAGATAGTTTATAAAGTTCCCACAGCAAAATCAATGACTAATTGTGCTAAGTGAGCTAGTCTATAAGAGGCCTCCTCTGAGCACAGGTAGGGCTTCCCAGGTGCCACTGGTGGTAAAGAGCCTGCCTGCCAATGCAGGAGACACAGGAGATGTGGGTTCCATCCCTGGGTCAGGAAGATCCCCTGGAGGAGGGCATGGCAACTCACTCCAGTATTCTTGCCTGGAGANTAAGAGGCCTCCTCTGAGCACAGGTAGGGCTTCCCAGGTGCCACTGGTGGTAAAGAGCCTGCCTGCCAATGCAGGAGACACAGGAGATGTGGGTTCCATCCCTGGGTCAGGAAGATCCCCTGGAGGAGGGCATGGCAACTCACTCCAGTATTCTTGCCTGGAGAGTCCCCAGGGACAGAGGAACCTGCCGGGCTACAGTCCATGGGGTTGCAAGGAGTTGGACACGACTGAAGCGACTTAGCACACAGCACAGGTCAGGTTTTGCAACCAAGAGAATCTCCCATCAACCTTAGGAGAAAGAAACCAGAGGTTTTCGGAACGTTCTGAGTTTCGGAACTGTGTCTAGGTGGCAGTGCCCAGGGCACTGCCAGTCCCAGCGCCTGCCGCCCGGGAGGCGTGTGGTCACTCTTCATTGTCTTGCCATCATACCTGCTCCACCTGTTCACGGGGGTGTCATGTGAATGGAAAGCTCATCTATACTTAAGCATCTTGCTCTTCTGGGTTTTCAGGGCCCAGAAGAACAAATTTATAATTCTAGAATGAAGGAATAATTGGGGCTAGGATGCTGCCCAGGGGCCCCAAATCGTTCCTAAGGTCGCCAACTACATGACTGGGGCAGCCAGGCCCTGTGGGTGGCCCCTGAAAACCTGAAGTTCTCGAAGCCCAAGCCTCATTTCACGAGGCAGGGCCAGGCATACAGGAGATGCTTTTCTGAAACAGCAGACTACCCTTCCCAGGGGAAGATCAGCCTAGAATCTATGGGGACTGACTTGAGGTTCTTCCACAAACTGACTGACAGGGAGACTTAACCAGTGGCCTCTTATCAAAGACCCGGACAGATAGCTTTTCTCACAGAGGGCTTTCATCTGACAAGAAACTCTGTCTATGGTGATATCTCCATGTCTACTGCCTGAAAGGTGTACTGGTGGCTGTCGAGATGTTCTCAGCATTGCGTTTGTTTGTGGCTGTTGCTCCCTGCCTGCCAGGAAAAGAACCCAGGGTGTCCAAGCTTGGGCAGTGTTGCCAACACTTGTGACCAGCAGGTGGCGCTCATAGCACTTAGGACACAAGAGCCAGCCCGGTGTGGCCGTGAGCCGGGTCCACCCCATCCTGCCGCCTTCGCCACAGCTTGCCAGGTAGAAGAGGCATGACTCTTCACCCCTGCTTGTGTGACTCTGTAGGCACAGGAGATGCAATTTAATGAGATGCCTCAATTAAGCAGCTGTCTCTCTTTGCCTGAAGAGACAAGAGGTTCCGGGAGCCACGCCTCAGGTAAGGCCATTCCTTTGACCTGTTCTGCCGAGGTGTATGAGCAGCTGACGTCTCAGTGATGGGGTTCCTCCTTCCTCAGGGTGTTTTTGTCATATTTTGGGAGCCCATTTGGGTTTAAAAATAAACAAAACCCTTCCAGACCCAAAGGACTAAGTCAGTAGTGGTAGAATCTATGTTAACAGAAGGTACAGGAGCTCTCCCAGACCCTTAGATCTCAGAACGTGGCCACCACTTTCTCAGGAACCTACTAGCTATGCGCCACAGGGGAAGGAAGCCCCAGAGCAGGCAGTAAGAAGACCCCCTCTCCTCTGGAAGAGCAGAGCAGATCCCTGTGCCAAGCAGTTATTTGTCCCTTAACCTCCCCTCAGCGTCCAGAGTTCCTGTCTCCCTGGGCTGGGACAAACGAGAACCCCGATTGCCCGAAAAGGATATGTGGGCCGCAGAGAAAGGAAGCGCGTCCATGACGGCCTGCCGGCCACCCGGCTCCATTTTCACCGGGGGAACGAGGGGCAGTCTTTCCAAACAGGTGGATGTGAAGGACCAGGGGCATTGCTGCTGGCTCAAGGCCAGAGGTCGCAGTTTGGCAGCTCCCCAAGATCGCAGGGCCACCTCGGAGGAGGGCTGGCTTGGGGCAGATGGGTCCTGAGGAAGACCGCCCCTCCAGGGGCCACCAGGCTCATGGCCCAGTAGCTGGCTGAGAATCTGCTCCTCCTGGATGTGGACAGGTGCAACCACCAAGGGACAGTCTGCTGGGGAAGCCTGATAGGGTTTGGGGATCATTCTCAGAGAACCGGGGTACCTGGGAGAATCTAGAGGCTTGGCCAGCGATAAGCTTCCCAGCGGAGCCCCTGCTGGTGGCTGGGCCCGCCTGGGCAAGGCTGCCAGAGGAAGTGGATCTTTACGGGCACTGCCCTCAAGAGGCAAGGGCTCGCTTCTCCCGTCTGGCACCGGCCCCTGGAATCTCCCACCCAGCTGAGTCTGGTGCCCCGAAGGATCCACTAGTACCTTTTGTAACACTGAGTCCACAGCCTGGGATATGGCCCCCGTCAGTTCTTTCTTCAGACTCTCCAGCAAGGCCCGTGCTTCAGAGGGAAGAAACCTGGGCCCCTCAGACAGGTACTGGACCTCAGATACTCTGTGCTTCTCCACCCTGGAGAGGTCCCCGATGGACCCCTGGCAGTGGTCACTGTCCACCCCCCAGGGCCCAGACCCAGAGCTGTTCCTCTGGTCTGCCGCTGGAGGGCCCTGAGCTGCGGCCCTGGGCTCCACGGCCCGCAGGATGCGCTCCTGCAGGTGTCTCATCTGCTGCCTCAGCAGGTGGAGTTGTCCTCTCACCCGAGGGCCCCCCTTCCTGCCGCTGCCCTGGTTCCCTGCGGGGCCTGCCTCCAGGGGCTCTTGCTGCATGGGAAGGCTCTGCTTCCTCTTCTGCCCCTGGGCCTTCTCTGGGTGGCTTGGGCTGTTCCCGGCAGGGGCCCTGCCTGGCCCCAGAGAGGTTGGGGAGAGGAACATGCCTCGGACGATGGTCTCTACTCTGGCTCTCTTTGCCTGGATGTGCTCATCCCCAAAGCAGTCAGGGTCAGAGAGGCTGGAGCTGGGGACTTGACTCCAGGCAAAGGGGGAGCATCTGCTCTGCTCTCTGGGGGACAGGCTTCTTCCACCTTCCATACAAGGTTCTGTCAGATACTGGGCTGGACCCAAAAGCAAGCTGGAGTTTGGATCCATCTCTTGGCTCCACAGATGCTGTAGTCAGGGTTCCGCGAGAGAGTTCCTCCTCTGGAGGCTCTCAGCTGGAGGTGTACCTCCAGGGAGCTGGGGATCTCTCCTCTCCACTTAGAGGAAGGATTCAGACTCTGGGATTCCGGGCGCTCACCCACCTCCTGTGCACTGTGAAAATAGAGACGGGAGAAAACAGGACCTGTGACTTTGAGCGGTTCCTCTCAAGCTTGACCATGCAGATGAATCAGCTTGAATCCTGTTAAAATGTAGATTCTCAGTCAGCAGGTCTGGCGTGGGGCAGCGATTGATTCTGTATCCCCAGCCAGCTCCCAGGTGATGCCGCTGGTCCTGACCACAGTTTGAAGACATTCCCAAGAGCAGGCCTCCCAAGAGAAAGTTCTTGTCCTGCCAGGACATAACAATAAAATAATCCATAATAATGACTGTGGCAGCCAGTCGCATAACTAGCATTGTGCCAATAACTTTACACCCATTACCTGATTTAATTCTCATAACAGCCCAGTGGGAATGCTGGTAGTCCTATTTTACAGATAAAGGAAACAGGCTCAGAGGAATCAAGAAGTTACCTCCCTAGGGTCATATAGTTAGTGTCAGGCTGGAGTCAGAATAAGATTTATCTTGATTTAGAATGACTTTCTGCAATAGAATCACCCTAGGCACCTGTTAAAAATAGCAGATCCAGTAGGCCCACCAGTCCTGCTTAATCAGAAGTTCTTGGTGCTGTGTTAGGGCACCTGCCTTTGAAAGAAGCAAACTGAAGTTTGAGAACGTGACGTTTGACCACTATGCAGTCCTGCTCCAGGAAGAGTTGGACCATGCATTCATCTTTCAACATCCTCACCGCTGCTTTTTAAGCATCTACTGCACATCAAGACTTCTGGGCGCTTGAAGAGCCTGTGGTGAATAAAACAGCATAGTCTTGCTCTCATAGAGCAGGATGTATAGCAGGGGAAGAGAGAATAAATAAGTACATTTTCAGGTCATGATAATGTCTATGAAGAAAAAAGACAATAAGGGACTGAGACGAAGGTATGGGAGAGTGAGGGAGCAATGTTAGAAAAGGCTGCATAGAGCTGTTTTATTCCCATGAATATCAAAGGGCACTGCATTTGAACCAGGAGGTAATTCGGGTAGCAGGTATAAGGCACTTTGAGTTTATGAAACATTCATATATGTAGTCATTACATCTCACACCAAACTTGACAGTTGGTGTAATTCTCCCATTTTGTAGATGAGGAAACTGAGGCTCATCAAGGTTAAGAATGGCACTCAGTTACTAAGATTCCAAGTCTTCTAATGCAAACACACTTCAGGTCCTTCCTCAAAGATAAGAAGACCTGCATAAGAGACTGACTTATCTGCCTGTTAAGCAGATTCATCCTTTCCTAGAAAATTTAAATGAATTTCTTTTTTCTCTACAGATTTCCACTCTTGATTGCTTCTCTAGTACAAATGCTGGTGGGAGAGACTTTGCTTTCTTCCCATTTTCATTTTGAAGTTTGCTTGGAATCCTCTGCTTCAGGAAATCCCAGCTCTTCTGCAGCCAATGAATTCTAGTTGGTAGGCTTGACCACAGCCTCCACTTGGAGCTGGCTGGCAACTGGCAGACACACAACACAAGCTCTCTGAGGGCAACTTCATGCCAGCACTAGAGTGAAGGGTAGGAGGAAATGGCAACTGTATGCCATTTTGAGGGAAATGCCACTGAAAGAAGGTTAGGTTCTCAGGTCAGTTAGAAGATTCTGGCTTTGAATAAGTAAGACATTTGTAAATTGCTAAAAATAAAAACCAGTGATTTGCCAAATTAATATAAATGAAAGAATTTGCTATTGCTAAGTTTTACCAATAGTTTGGATGGTTTACCACCTCTTGGAGAGAGAAACATTTAACTTCCTGTGATCATTTGGCAATGAATATACACTATTTGTATAATATGAAAATATTATTTTAAAATCATATAATCTAATAAGCACAACTGGATCATTGCATATACATTAGCTGCTTTCTAACCAATAATGATCACTGCNTAAATGAAAGAATTTGCTATTGCTAAGTTTTACCAATAGTTTGGATGGTTTACCACCTCTTGGAGAGAGAAACATTTAACTTCCTGTGATCATTTGGCAATGAATATACACTATTTGTATAATATGAAAATATTATTTTAAAATCATATAATCTAATAAGCACAACTGGATCATTGCATATACATTAGCTGCTTTCTAACCAATAATGATCACTGCTGCTGCTGCTGCTCCTAAGTCACTTCAGTCGTGTCCGACTCTGTGCGACCCCATAGATGGCAGCCCACCAGGCTCTACCGCCCCTGGGATTCTCCAGGCAAGAACACTGAAGTGGGTTGCCATTTCCTTCTCCAATGCATGAAAGTAAAAAGTGAAAGTGAAGTTCCTCGGTGTCTGACTCTTGGCGACCCCATGGACTGCAGCCTACCAGGCTCCTCCATCCATGAGATTTTCCAGGCAAGAGTACTGGAGTGGGATGCCATTGCCTTCTCCGAATAATGATCACTACACTGGCACAATTGATATTTTAACTTAGAGGGACTAAGTAACAATAGTCCAAACCATGTACATTTTCAGTTAAAATATACGTGGTATATTTCCTGGTAGCTCAGCTGGTAAAGAATCTGCCTGCAATGCAGGAGACCCTGGTTTGATTCCTGGGTTGGGAAGATCCCCTGGAGAAGGGATGGGCTACCTACTCTAGTGTTCTTGGGCTTCCCTGGTGGCTCAGACAGTAAAGAATCTGCATGCAGTGCAAGAGACCTGTCTTCAACCCCTGGGTTGGGAAGGTGCCCTGGAGGAGGGCAGGACAATCCACTCCAGTATTCTTGCCTGGAGAATCCCCATGGACAGAGGAGCCTGGTGGGCTATAGTCCATGCAGTCGCAAAGAGTTAGATATGACTGAGCGACAAAGCACAGCACAGCTTCCAAAAGGAAGGGTTTGGTTATAGTTATTCTTAGTGACCATTTCCTAAACTCAACATTTTCAAACCCAGAGTCTATGGCTGCCCTCTGCCTTACCTCTCTGCCACCTATCTTCTTGTTCAGTCCAGAAGCTGGAGAGCCTCTTTGGCCCCTGCCCATCTTCTTATCCTAAACATGTGGTCACTATGGCTGGTAAATTTTGGGAAAAAATTACTCTGAACTGCATTCTGCCATATTGTTCCCATTATGTTTTCCTGACTCCGCATTTCATAATTTTTCACCTGGGTAATTCCAATACTTCATGCCTGGTCCCCATCCTCTAGCCTCTTCTCACTCCGGTCCTTTTTCTACATTCATTCATTTATTCATTCAACAAATATGGGTTGAGTGGTGACAACCAACAAAATCCTCTGCCCAAGTGGAGCTAATAATCATGCAAAGGGAGACAGATGTAATAATTTAGTAAGGAATGGAAGGCCAATATACAGGGCCTTGTTGATAACTGTGAAAATATTGGCCTTCACTCTGAGATAAATGAGGACCCATCAGAAGGCTATCTGCAAACGTGACCTGACTTAGTTTTAAAGACTCGTTCTTTACTGGGCGGGGAATAAACTAGGGGTGGCGAGCAAGGGTTGAAACAGAGAGATGGCTTAGGAGGCCCTTGTGATCATCTAGATGATAATAATTCAGATGAGATGGCTTGGACCAGGGTGACGGCAACAGAAGTGGGAAGTGGTGTCGGATCCTGGGTATATGTCAAAGTTGAAACCAGTGGGGTTTACTATTAGTAACAGACTGGATGTGAGGCCCAAGAGAAAAAGAAGCGTCGCTGATGATGGCTCCAAAGTGTTCAGCCAGGAAGGATGGGGTTGCCCGAACTGAGACGGGGAGGGCTACAGAAGAAGCAGACTTGAGGGGGAATATCAGGAGCCCAGTTTTGGAAGTGATAAATGTGAAATAATGATCAGACACCACAGTGAGGATGCTGATAAAGGAGTTGGATAACTAGGCCTTGGGCTCAATGGGGAGATCTGGGCTAGAAATATACAATTGAGGATTGCTGGTAAATAGATGGATGGACTCATCAAGGGGCAGGGGGCTGAATTCTGAGTCCTGGGACTTAATAGCACGAAGAGGCTGGGCAAGAGGGGACCCAAACAGGAAACACAAAGAGCAATCAGTGAAGTAGGAAGAAGTTTAGTCTAGTCTGGTCCAGGTGTGTGTGAGATCCTGGGAGCCCAGTGAAGGAAGTGTTTCTAGGAGACGGGAGAGGTCAAGTCACATAAGGATTGTGAATTGACCGTTCAAGTTAGTAATTCCAGATGTTACTCAGAGTCACTTGGGGTGTTTATCAGAGCAGTTTTGGTGGAGTGGAGGGCAGGGGAAGCCTGGTTGGGCTGAGTTTTAAGGAGAGGACAAGAGGAGGAATTGGTGACATTGACTGTGACAACTTTTTCAAGGTGTTTTGTAAGGAAGAGAGAAATGGGAAAATAGCTGGAAAGAGAAGTGGGGTCAGAGAGGGTTTCTCAAAGGAACCCTCCCACGCCATTGGTGGGAATGGAAATTGGTGCAGCCACTGTAGAAAACAGCATGGAGGTTCCTAAAAATAGTTACCAAATGATCCAGCAATCCCACTCTTGGGCGTATATCAGCAGAAAACTCTAACTCAAAAAGATACATGCAGGGAATTGCCTCCAGTGGTTAGGGCTCCAAGCTTCCACTGCAGGGGGCACAGATTCCAGCCTCGAATGGGGAACTAAGATCCTGCTTGCTGTATGGAAAAAAAAGATACATGCACCCCCCCTGCCCCCCACCATGTCTGTACTACTTACAGTAGCCAAGATATGGAAGCAACCTAAATGTCTATCAACAGATGAATGAATAAAGGCTGTGTGGTACACACATACAGTGGAATACTACTCAGCCATACAAAAGAATGAAATAATGCCATTTTCAGCAACATGGATGGGCCTGGAGATGATCATACTAAGTGAAGTAAGTCAGAGAAAGACAAATATATGGTATCACTTATAAGTGAAATCTAAGAAAATGATACAAATGAACTTTTTTACAGAACACACCCACAGACACAGAGAGCAAATTTATGATTACAAAGGGGAGATGGAGGGAAGGATAAATTGGGAGTAACATATACACACTACTACATACAAAGCAAATGAGAAACAACAAGGACTTACTGCATAGCGTAGGGAACTGTATTCAATATCTTGTAATAACCTATAATACAAAAGAAGCTGAAAAGGAATAATATATATGTATAACTGTACATCAGAAACTAAGACCACATTGTAAATCAATTATATTCCAATAAAAATTAAATTAAAAAAAGATAACTTCTCAGGATAGGAGCCATCACAGGATGTTTGTAGGCTAATAGCAACGATGTTGTAGAAAGATAATGTTTGTTAATATAGGCAAAAGGGGGAGAATTTCTGGCGCTTTGTCTTTGGGTAGGAAGGAGGGGGTGTGATGTGGTGCAGACGAGGAGGGCTGACTTTAGAGAGGAGAACCCTCAGTTCATTGAGTGGCATGAGAAAGGCAGCTACGTGGGCAGGTGCTGGCAGGTGGGTAGATGCGATGATGGGAGCTCGGTGGAGGAAGTCCCTTTTGCTGGTTTCAGTTTTCTCAGCAACATTGTCATTGACATTAATTTTCTAAAATGTAGGTCTGCTTATGCCCCTCCGTGGAATCAAAGCCTTTGCTAGCTTCCTACTTAGGGCAAGGTGCAGATGTCTTGGTTCCTGGTAACCCCAGTCTTACTCTAACTCCTCTGGAGCCCCTACCCTCAACACTTACCTGGGCTGTGCTCTCCTGGGCTGTTTCCTGAGCTCATCAAACTGCTTCATGCCTCCAGATCTTCGCACTTGCTGCTCCCTCCACCTGGGGGGCCCTTCTGCTTTTTCACCCTATGAGCCTCTACTCCTCTTTTAAAATCGAACTGAAATGCCCGCTCCTTTCTGAAGCAGTCAGTGTGCCCCTCACCCCAACTTCACACTCTGAGTTCTCCAAGTAGTGCCTGATCACCAATTGTCACCAAACAGGTTTGTGCTCAGTTACATATTTTCGCAGCACTTTATTTGGATTGACTTTTGTCTCCTCATTAGAGGCGCGGTATTTCAGATCCCTCAACACCAAGTGCAGAGCCTTGTGCATGAAACAAAACCAACACAGCCAAACCGAGAGACAGAAACAGACAGAAGAGCATAGAACCACCGACTGCCAAATCTCCCTTGTGGGTTACTGACGGTATTGTTTCTGGTGTTCGGTGTAGTCCATGTGCCCTGGACGGGACAACTACTAGAGTAAAGGACTGGACTCGGTATATTTGATGAAGCAACAATCAGCAAGAATGTTTTGATGTCCGAAACTGGAAGTCTAGCCAGACACTGCCGTGGCCGGTTGCCCAGAGACAGTCATGCCCATCTCTGTAGGACAGCCATGGAAACTCTGCATCCAGGCAGCCAAGAAACAGAAAACCTCTAATGCTGGGGCCAGCCTGCAGCCCCAGCCCTGGATCTGGGTGTGGCTTGAAGCAGCAATGCTGTCTGTTTGAAAATAAACTAGCAGCACTCTCACACACACTGATAGAAGTGACCATTGTCACAACCTTTTAAAAATAGGTTTACTGCTTTTCTTGAAAAGTGAAAGTCATGAAAGTAACACAGGATCATTTTACTCCCCAGATACAGAAATGTGTTAATAGGAGAAGAAAGACGCTTATAATGCTGCCTCCCAGAAAAAAAAAAAAAAAATCACAGCCAACATATTGGTGTTCATCATTTTTTCTGAAATTTTTCTCTGTGTATAAAGCTCCATAATTTTCATAATTCTATTTATTTAAAAAATAAAATGGAATCATAAGTACATAATTCTGTTGCTTTCCATTGTTCCCTTTTTTTGTGTCAAAGAATATTAATCTACAGCAACATTGTAAAAGCTGATAGTAGTCCATTGTATGGATGGACCATAACTTATTTGGTAAATTCTCTTTCTGTGTGTGTGCTTAGTTGCTCAGTCCTGTCCAACTCTTTGCAATCCCATGGACAGTAGCCCACCAGGCTTCTCTGCTCCTTTCTAGGGACAGTTAGATTCATTCCTCCGTTTTCATTGTTATAGCCATAGAGAGGAGTTGAGAGCATGGACCCTGGAGTCTGCTTGGATTTTTTTTTTTTTTAATTTTTGCTGGGTGACTTTCCACTTGGTGCCAGGCATAGAGTCATGGGGTGTCAGGAAGGTTCTCGTGTGGCTTGAATAGTAACGAAAGAGATCCTCTTAACTTCCTTTTTGGCGTTCTGCTGTTTTGATATTAAAGAATGGAGCTGCTTCTGCTAGCTACTGCCTGTGAAGTCTTGAGATTGGGAGCTAGGGGAAGGGGAGGGGTGGGGCAGGGCTCTTAGTGCCTAGAGCCTTGGAAGGAAGCCCAGTGGCTGGCAGTGGCCACTCTGGACAGGGGTGCTGGTGTTGGTTTTGTTGGGATAGCCACCAGGCTGCTGCTTCCTCATGGTTTTCCAAGCCAGGTCACAGGTGACCATGCTGCTGGATACTGGGGAACTGAAGACTTCAATACCGTGGCCGTGAATAGGGGTGTGGACTTCTTGAAAATGAAAGTGGCCCATCAGTGCCCGAGTCGACCTTGAGGGGACTGGGGTGGTAGGGGCTGGTGTCCCCAGGGTACTGGGCACCTCTGCAAAAGTTGTTACTGAAAGTGAAACCCAGGGAGCCCTGGTGGTCATGGGTGGCCACCGGCTGAGCCGCTGGAGGAGCTGGCTGCCTTGCTCTTGCTTGTGGGCTGGTGGGAACCTCGACAGAAACCCATGGTCACAGCTGGCAGGGATGAGGGCACTTGATGATGGAACTCATCTGCAGAGGAGACGAAGAGTGGCCACTCCATGACCCAGACATAGGGCTGCCTGCCCAGATTGCATCCCTAGAGCCGCTTACTAGCTTTGGGACCTCTTGGTATCCAGCCTTCCTCTCACAAAAACAGGAATAACACAGTATGCACTGTTATCACAGGGCTGTTGTAAGGATCCAACGAGTTAACGTATGTCATGGATTTAGAACAGTTCCTGGCACATAGTCAATTGCTGATGTGTTAGCTATTTTTATTATTGAGATGGCATTGAGATGAACATTCCTATCTATATCCTTGGGAACATATTATTTTTCTTATGTTACATTTCTGGAAGTGGAAATCCTGGGTCAAAAACTAGGTATATGTTGAACTTTCATACTTGTCACCCACCTGCCCTCCAGAAATGTACCAACTGATTGGGAGTATAGAGGAGGGTCTGAAGGAGAATTTTTAATTTTAACTGTATATTTCTGTATTAATTGAAGTTTCATCAGAAGGTACTCATGCATTACTTGTACATATACTTTTAAATAGTTTGCTCTCTTACCAACATGTCTTTAAAAGAACACATATATGATCTCATCCTCACCAGCACTGAGCATGTCAGTTCTTCATCAGAGTCAGTCTTTTAAATCTTCACCAGCATGATAGGTGAAAATGTTATCTCATAATTTGTATCTCTTGCTCATTTTTCACATATTTTGGGAGAAATAGTTATGTTGCATATATTATGAAACTTAAACATGTTTATGTCATTTGAGTCAATGACTCTACATCTAAGAAGTAAAATCAAGACATTATTAAAAAACAAAATACATTTTTTTTAAATTAAAAAAAAGAAAATTGATGTGATACCCACAGATTTATGTAACAATGATTACCTTATTATTATTTATAAGACTAGAGAATGGTTAAATAAATTACAAAGTATGGTATCATCTATGTGATGCTATGTCATGAAGTCGTTTCAAAAATCACATTTGAGAAGAGTTTGTAGGACATTATTTTATAATAAATAGGGGGAGAGAAAAATCACATTAAAAATACAAAGGAAAAAAGCATGAGAAGGAAATATATCAAATTGTTAGCAATAGTTTTTTGGGGGTGATGGAACCTTAGGTAATTTTTTTCTCTATTTCTTTTTTTTTTTTTTAACTTTTCTGTATTTTCCATATTTTTAATGGGTATGTTCTCACTCCTGTAATTTAAAAAAGGGATCCCTTGCCTTGAATAATTAAAAACTTGCATTTATAGGGGACTCTGTGAATATTTAGGAGCAGAGAATATATAGGAAATCTCCGTACTTTCTGGTTAATTTGCCAGGAACCTAAAACTGCTCTAAAATATGGGATCTATTAAAGCAAACAGACAAAACAGGCATTTTTCTTTCCCAGACATACATTTCTGGGCACCAGACAGGAAAAGCCCCACTGGAGAACCAACTTCAGCTGCAAACACAAGCCCAGAACTCAGGTCTCGTAAGATCACTCCAAAGTTATATAAGATTTTATAACTAGAAAGGGCGAAATGCGGGCGAGGTTGAATTTCAAGTAAATAACAGACATAGGAAAGAAGCTCTGTGTCATTTCTTTTCAGTTGAAGTGTTTAGGGTCATGGGCACCAGCTTAAAAGTCAGTGTCGGGTATTCTCAACTACACAGATCACCTCCTGACCTGAGAACCTTTCTCCCTGTGAGTTTGTGCCCTTCCACGGAATCTCTCTTGAGATCTCCCAAAAGCTTTTCCCCAAGAGGACAAAGGGGAAGAGCTGCCCACAGGGTAGGCTGGGGTGAGACCAGCAGCTCACAGGCTATGTCTCTCGTTCTGTGATGTGTCCACGCTTGCAAAACAGCAAACACTTCTGACAGACTCCAGCAGGGCCACTGATAGCCAGTCAATAAAACAAGGTTGGCCATGGGGAGTCCTTAGATGAGAGGCACCATGTGAAGCCCAAGAGATACTGACTCATTCTCATCCCTGTGACTGATGTTCAGCCCAAGGTTTATATGAGGTTTATTGTTCTTTCCTTGATAATGTTCCTGCCAAGTTTGAGTTGGGAAAATTTAGTGTTTGTCTTTGCAGGATTTTATTCATTCACTTCCTAGACTCAGTTGGATTTTGACTGGACCAGCCTAGTAGATCACTGCCCCAAGATGGTTGGAGAAATATGGAAGGAAGTGCCTTATCCTGAAACAGCCTCTCCTGAGCAGATTATCATGGGATCTAAGGGCCCAGCACCAGTGATTCTTATGATCACTTAATCACACACTTATATACAAATGCATTTTTGCCTGACCCATAGTATTTCTGAACAGCTTTCCATCCAAGTCCTTAGCAGGCTCAGCAAACTTTAGCTGCCACCTAAGACCTGTGCTAGGGGGTATATCTCAAGGACACACAGCATTTTATGTTCTACTAAGGCGTTTTCACATATGACCTCACCTCTGCTTCATCTTCTTGGGGCCCCCTGCATTAGTTTCATGTGGCTGTGGGCAGGAGCGGAGGTGCCCATTCATCTCCGGTCCAGCCCTGAGTAGCTCTCCCTGCTGCACTGGCTGATAGTGGAGATGGTGAGAGGAGGTCAGACTGACGGCCCAGTAGGCACAGCCCTGACCATTGACAGACTGAGATATAATCCCTTCAGAAGCCCTGGTGGTCCGTGTGACCAGTGCTCATGAATTATGGAATCATCTACCGGTGCTGGATTCACCAGCTGTCATGCAAGTTAACTTTGCCTTTTTTCCTTAATTTCTTTTTCTGTGAAATGATGTTGATAACAATGCCATTTCCTAGGGGTTTGGTGAGGATTACAGACATTAACACATGCCCAGTGCCTGAACTTGCACTCGCCAGCACTGATAATAGGTATTTTTTAAATTGAAGCTTCCTTTCCCCCTAAGGCAGGTCTGGGGGGCCCCATAGTCTTGGCACTTTAGCACTGGAATGGGCTTAGGGATGCCCTGGTACAGTGAGTGTTTCCAGACTTTTAGATTTCAATCATTAATAAAATAATAATTAAAAAAAAAGATCAGCCTGAGAGTTGCTGACACTTTATTTGCAGGTAAGGGCACAAAAAATAAGTGTACAAAGACTGAAATCTACTCTCATTTTATTTCATAAAAGAAAATCTTAACCACCCTGTTTTTAAAATAGAGGACTGGCATAATATCCAGCTTCATTAAAAAAAAAACAAAACTCATTACATTGTCTTTTCTGAAAATCAGTGAAAACATCACTGACTATCCGTGATCGTCAAGCCAGGCCTTTGCTTTATGGATGAAGCCACTGAAGCCCAGAGAGGTGGCGTGACATGCCCAAGGTTACACAGTGGCTGCCATGTGTCCAGTGCTGTCTAGAACAACACAGCTCAGTGGGAGAGTCCCTTTCTTGTGGCTGAGATGGGTGCTCTGAGCTGACAGTCACTAGGTTTGGGCTCCACTCCCAGCCATTTGCCCTCAAGGCACATTTTCTGCCTTGTCTGCTTCTCTAAAATAGGGATGATCATCACCTCCTCACTCAAAACTGTCTGAGAATCTAATGGAAAAAAGAGCTTCAAAACTGCTTGGAGGGACTTTCCTGGTGGTCCAGTGGTTAAGACTTCACTTTCTAATGCAGGGTGTGTGGGTTTGATCCCTGGTGGGAAGCTGAGATCCCACATGCCTTGGGGCCAAAAAACCAAACCATAAAGCAGAAGCAATGTTTTAACAAACTCTAGACTTCCACATCAACAAATCTTAAAAACAAAAAAACAAACCTGCTTGGAGATGCATTCCAGGGTATTAGAGAATGAGGTATTAGGAGTGAAAAGTTTCACGGTCTGTGATTTGCTTAAAAGTATTTCAGCCAACAAAAGGAGATGAAGCAAATACGGCAACATACGAACAATGATTAATCTAGGTGAAGGGTCTATAGATGGGTATAGTTACCCTTATCTCTACAGTTTTCTGAACACTTGAAATTTTTCATAGCAAGCATTCCACCGTCATCCAAAAAAGTACTCGAGCAAGGTAAATGGAAGAGACGGTTTTACTTACGGAGAAGATGCCCTCGGGGAGGTCCAGTGCTAGACTCTTCAGCCAGGTGGGGTTCACCACCCCAGGAGTTGCAGTAGCCCACCCTTTACTAGCCTTGGACACAGAGCCATGGTCAGGAAGTGATTTTGGTTTCCCTGCTTCCTCCCCAGGCAGGCCTGGTGCCTGTGGCTGGGTGAGGGAAGCCTCCCACCTCTTCTCAGTGCAAGGCACTATCTGACAGACCCAGCTCCAAAGCAGCCACAGGCACTGGGGACAGCGGGGGCTGCCTAGCACAGCCAACCAGTGTGGGAGGGGGCAGGAGGAACTGATGAATATGCAGATAGAGGCCGGAGCTGGTTGGCTGCCCCCTGCCATCCCCCATTCCCACCCCAACTCAGATGTGCAGAAGAGCCAGCTCAGAGAGGACCTTCTTGAAATACCATCTCATCTGCTGCTGCCACAGACCCTCTTGAAATTTTGAGACTGAAGTATCCAGCTTCTCCCATTACATAGCACTCGTGACCTCTGCTTCCAGATTCTCCAGGGAGTCAGCACCAAAGGGATCATTTTTCTCCCTGTCCCTCAAGTTTCTTGAGGATACAGAAACCAGCTCAGCACCAAAAACATGGCATCTCAGTTCTGCAGGAAAGCTATGTGACTTTTCCCTCCAGCAGAGGTCTGGAAACCTTTGGGGAGGTCATTTGCTGGGCCCAAAGCTCCCTTCTCTGGCAGAGCTGGGGAGAACTCACTAGCCAAATCACTTCCCCTAATTGAATTTTAGCAACTTCTCCATCAGTTTGGGAAGTAAAGTGAATATTGTGAAACACAGCAGTGAAAATCGATGAGCTTAAAGCTCTATTCACCATGGATAAGTCCTCAAAACAGAATGTTGAGTGAAAGACTTAAGTCACAGAATGATACAGGTACTGTGATTCCATCTATATTGCATTTAAAAATAGGCCCAAATGTCTAGATTATTGCTGAGTACTTATCCATTCATTATTTTTAATTACAAATGAATGAAGAGATAGATGGATGAAATCTGGGTATCATGAGAATACAAAGAGAATATAGGATATATTATATATATACTCTATGGACCCCAGGCTCTAGCCCCATCTACCATCTGGTAAATATTAGGAAAAATGTAAGAAAGGATGTGAGTGTGAAGTTCAGGCCATACCTATGAATACTGGAGGATTTCAGTTAAAGAAAAATTAGACTGTGTGTATTATTTAGGCTGAGCTGCCCTCTTTGTGGGGCTTTCTAAGTGGCACAGTGGTAAAGAATCCGCCTGTTGATGCAGGAGATGCAAGAGACGTAGGTTCAATTGCAAAGACCCAACACAACTGAGCGTGCACGCACATGTCCTTTCTGCGGTGTGTATTTTTCTTAATTAACTGAGCCATTTATTCTTCCTAGAAATACATATTTTTTTCTTGTACAATTTGAAAGTAAACACATCTTTTCCTCAGCCTAAAGAGCCAAAAACATGTGTACAGTTGAGGACACATGCAAACTGAAACTGCGATGAAAACAAGGAGATGGTTAATATACAGTCCAGTATAGCAGGGGTTAACTCTGGGATGACCAGCAAGGAGGATCACAAAGGGCTTTGTCATTTCTTAAGTTGCATGGTGAGCATGGGTATTCTTTTTTATTCCTTTCCTTTAAATCACACACATGTATTTTATATGCCATTTTGAATATATATTTTACCATACAAATTTAAAAATTTTCTGAGGACCCCTGCCATAAACACAAGTTTATGAACTTGTAGTCATCAACTCCTGTCCCAATAGATGATGCTGTGTCCTGCTAAGTCGCTTCAGTCGTGTCCAACTCTGTGTGACCTCATAGACGGCAGCCCACCAGGCTCCCCCGTCCCTGGGATTCTCCAGGCAAAAACACTGTAGTGGGTTGCCTTTTCCTTCTCCAGTGCATGAAAGTGAAAAATGAAAATGAAGTCACTCAATCGTATCTAACTCTTAGTGACCCCATCGATGGCAGCCTATGAGGCTCCTCTGTCCACAGGATTTTCCAGGCAAGAACCCTGGAGTGGGTTGCAATTGCCTTATGCTGTGTCCTGGGAGGCTTTAAATACAGAAGGTGTAAGCTGATTGGGGTGGACCTTGGGCTCCATGGAAGCTCATATGAGAATTTCAAGAAAATTAGTTTCTACCTTTACCCTGTGAGATAAATTTTGCATGTTACCACGTATGTGTGTACACACACATGTACACTCCTACATGTATACAGTATCTGATACTGTAACATCTAATTAACTTAGGTGATGACTGAAACTCCAGGAGAAATGCTTTGCCACATTGTCCAGGCCTGAGCTTCTAAACCGNTTCACCTGTCACCAGTCCCGGGGGCAGCTTTAGATCTGTACTTGAAAAAGCTGGTTCTTCCCTCACTTTTCGTCTCGGGTGACCGACGTCTTCTTTCTCAACAGGGGAACTGCCCTCTAGTGAGACGTTCCCTGCCTGGTAAGTTCTGCCCTTTTGCCGTCCCCTAAAAATGCTCTCTCCTCCTCCTGGGCAGAGCCGCGTGTGAGGAAATTGGGTGCCTGTGTTTCTCCGCCTCGTGTTCAGAGAGAGAGAGAGGAGAGAAACAAAAGACACTTTTATTTGTTTATTTTTTTTAATTATTGATTTATTTGGCTGCACTGGGTCTTAGTTGAAGCACTTCGGAATCTAGTTCCCCCAACCAGGGATGGAACGGGGATCGCCGCCCCCCAATCCTCGCCACCCGCCTCCCCTCCCCGGCCCCGCATTGGTTGGAAGTGCAGAGTCCTAGCCACTGGAAGCCACTCCAAATGCTATTTAGTAACTAACAGCTGCCATTTGTTCATTTAGCACATAGTTACTCAGTATCTACGCAGTGTCAGGCACCTGTGCTGCTAGGCACTCACAAGGGATATAGCAGTGAAGCGGGGGCTGGTGGGTTTCTCACCCTCCGGAGCTTACAGCCTAGTTAGGGGAAGACAGTATGTAAATTGCTCAACAAATGGACTGTCATGAATGCTAAAAAGGAAACAAATGAAGCTGGACACTGAAGCTGTGACCCAGAGGATGTGACAGGACAGGGGCCATCCAGATGAAGAGCAGGAGAAGGAAAGGGAATGACATGTATAAAGTCCTTGAGGAAGGAAAGCGCTTGTCAATATTTTGGAACTAGCAAAAGAGGTGATTTGGCCAGAGCATTTTGGTTGAGGGGGAGAGTGGCATGAGATAGAAGATGGCAGAAGGACAAGTGGAAAGAATTCAGGTTTTTATCCCAATAATTTTTTATATGCCTGGCATAAATATTCATTGAATGAGTTGATTTTCTTATGGGCATTCTATGTGCCAAGTATTGTTCTGAGTGCTTTCTGTGCATTTTTTCAGTTACTCATCAAGAAAGAGTAAGATAAATATTTTCTCTATTTTACAAATATATGACTCAAGGCTAAGAGAGGCTAAGTGCCTTGACCAAGGTCACTGTGCCAACTATTGGTCAAGCTGAGTCTGCTCCTCAGCCTGAACTCCTAACCCATNATTTTTTCAGTTACTCATCAAGAAAGAGTAAGATAAATATTTTCTCTATTTTACAAATATATGACTCAAGGCTAAGAGAGGCTAAGTGCCTTGACCAAGGTCACTGTGCCAACTATTGGTCAAGCTGAGTCTGCTCCTCAGCCTGAACTCCTAACCCATCATATTATCATTTACTCATAATGAATAGATTATTTGTTGAATTCTCACTACATGCCAGACACTATGCTAGGTGGCAGGAATAGAGGTGGTTTCTACCCTCCAGGAGGGTACATAAGTACCCTTAATTACATAAGTATATAATTACATTATGATTACTGTGAAAGAGAAGTAGGGGGTAGGATGATATAGCCAGGCTTGGGAGGGTGGAGAGTGAGGTGGCACCATCAGTAAAGGCTTCTCCAGAGAAGTGACATTTATGCCAAGTCTTGGAGAATATATAGGAGATGGCCAAGAGAAAGATATTTTAGGCAAAGGGAATGGCTTATGCAAAGTTTTCAGACAGAAAGAGACATGACCAGTCATAGAAATGGAAAAGAAGCTTGTCTGGAAGGGCTGGACAGGAACATGTAAAGTTTTTGGACTTTATCCTTAGAGTCATGAGGTCATAAGAACCTAGGACAGTGTTAGCTCATAGGGGACTCTCATTAATAAACTCTTTACCTTGGAAATTTGAAAAATGTCAGTAAACATTTTCTCCATTTTATAGACTGGCAGGACAGTGGGAAGAGCCTTGTTCTTGCCTTTTGTGTTGTGGTTCAGGGCTTCTCCTTGGGCTAGCCACTTAACCTCCAAAAGCCCTACTTATATATGAAATGAGAATAATGGCAATGGTCATTCCACTTCAGGGAGTGTGAGATGAAAATCAAAATGAGGTCATTACGTGAAAGCTTTTTATAAATTCTAAAGCACTGTACAAATGAAACTTGCTGTAGGATAAACTCTAAAGTGAACTTAGAATTCCAAAAATCTGTAGGGGCTGTTTGCTGGCTGCAAGCTCATCTACATGCTGTGTTTGGGATTTGTACTATAGTTGTTTGCTAGTGGACATACAGAGGTGACTTACTTGACTGAAACCTTGAGGATGTTTGTGGGAAGCTGGGACAAGAGAGAATTGTCTTCCAGTTGGTATTTCCTGTGCCATGGTTCAGAAAGAGTTGTTTTTGATCTGAAAAAACAAGACACATGAAAGAATATAATCAGGTGAAGCAGATAGAGTAATTAGTTGTCTGTTGCAGCAGTGCGATTATTTGTAATAAGGACAATTGGTGGAGCAGAAAGAAGCTCTCACCTTAAGTGTGACCAGAATCGAAGGTCTTGGCAAGATTGAGAAGGCAATAAATGGAAAGGAGGTGTAATAGTTTGTTTGAGCAAGCTGAAGTCCTTGGGGCTGAAGTAGCCTAGTCTTTACTGTTGGGATTCAGACAACAAAACTTCCAGCTCAGTGCATTTTAAGTAACCAGGGAAACAAACTCGGACCAAACTTTCCACTGCTTCTCTAGGCTGTGTGTAGTCACAGGATAAGCTATCATGTGTCTCTTTCAGGCTTTCATTGTATTTGAAAACTTGGGAAGTAGAGGCATTCTATCATGAAAACATACAGGGATAATGAAAGTTTATGAATTTCGAGATAAATAAGATTATAGAATTCTCCCCTTTCTTCCTCAAACCCATTCCCGGCAGTCGCCCCTACCTATTGTTCTCTGCCATTACGATTACTATGGTGGAAAAGTTTAAGAGGCAGGACTCTGTGTGATACAGATTATATTATTGCCTGCTGTTGATCCTGCTCTATCTCAGAGTTAGGGGGTGAACTTCTCCATTCCCAGCAGGTATCCTGTCCTGTATGAGATAAAGAGTTGTTGGTTAAGAGTTGTTTTGTTTCTTGCAGGGATCTCCTTATGTCAGGGACCAGGTTACCCTGACAGCAGGAAGACTGTGTAAGTATCACTGGGGAGCACAGATATGTGGACCTGGGGTATTGAAGACACCAGTTTGACCATCTGCTTTCTTTCCTGTTTTTCAAGCCTAGTAATCAAGCTGGTTATATTGAGTCCCTCGACCTGACCTTGATGTTAATTTATGATATGAGCCTGAGCTTCAGCCCCATGTGATGTATTGGACCAGGAGTGTGTCAGCACCAGGTGTTCAGATCATAATGAAAGTGGAGCTGGAATCCTCTTTTTATGGGAATTGTTACAAGGGTGCTCCTAAATATTCTGGTTGGATACAAGTGAAGCTGAAGGACTGGAGGTTACGTTTATTGTGGAGGTTAAGAGCATCCTTTTGGTTGCATAGTCACGCATTTTAGAAACAGTAAAAGCAACAGACTAGTCATTTAAGTCCTGGGACTTTGACTATTGTAGAGGGAAGGAATGCTCCTATTGCATAATGAAAAATTTGGAGAGAGGCCACCCATGTGTGTTTCAGATTAACTTCTGCTTATGAATGTTGCTTAATGCTACTTTGCATTCCAGGTATTTTCAGGGTGGTAGTAAGAGGACACTCTTTAGTTTCCTGTTGAGCAGCTGTCAAGCTATTTTTCTCTATAGGTGGAATCTTCAAAATGAAGGGTCAGCAGATTGTTCCTTCTTCACTGTGCATTACAATGGCAATTTGGCATTCATAAGTCTTTGAACTGTGTGTACCTTTTGATCTAGCAGTCCCATTTCTAGGACTCTGTACTGAACTATTGTGCCCGTGTTTCTCAGAATGGTCAAACAACAATGGATTGGTTAGGCTATGCTGTGTTATATGTTCATTCTATAAGTGGGAAAAAGCAAGTTATAAAATTATTCCTTTTGTATTGTATGGTATAGTCCCATTGTAAATGTTCTTTTTGTTCTAAGTTTACTACTGTTAACATCTAATACTTTTGTAAATTAAAAATTATTTAGGGAGTGTCAAAGTGTGTTTCTCATCTACAGTTTAAATGAAAATTAGAGCGACCACAAATCCTCTGCAATAAATAAATAACTATTTGAAAGTAAATTATTTTAAAAACCCCTAAACTTTGAATGATGAGGATCACATATTAGGGTATTACTCTAATCTAGTAACTGTTTTTGTATTGTATGTTGTCTTTTTTCTGTGAATAAGGTACCCATTTTACTAAAAATCTTTTATTGTAAAGCTATGTTTGGTTTTATGTTTTTATTTAATAGGTTACACATTTACATGGTTGAAAAGTAAAAAGAATGTCCCTGAGAAGATTTTATCCTGTTCTCCTGTGCTACTGTGTTCCTCTTCCCAGAGATAGCCGATGTGCCAGGTTCTGGGTGTCCTCTGAGAGCAGTCTGCATTGACACATTACCCGTTAGTTCTTGCCCATGAACATGTACCTATACATGGTTGGAAACTTTTATGCAGAGCACTTTGTATTCTGTATTTATTTAATAACACATTTTCCCTTAGAACTTAAAAATACCAAAGGCAACTTAAATCTGTTTCACTTTTTATTGTAAAGGTGCTCGTTGTAGAATATTCAGACAGTCCTGAAGTATAGAAAGTGAAAGTTCCCATCAGTCCAAATCACTCTTCCAAAACGTGTATGTGACAGATAACCACAAATACCATACACCAGATACCATGATTCTCCATGGTCATATCATTCTCCAGGTTATGTTATTTCAAGTTAGTGTCATATCAGAGAATCCCTTGCTCTTTTGAGGTTCCTCTTGAATGAGTCCAGAGTGGACTGATGTGCTGCCTTCTGGCAGGAGACCAGGCGATTTTGAGGTTTTCAGTGGGGTTGTTTGTTTTGTTTTGTTTATTTTGCATAGAACACCTTGTTTTACTTTCATCTTGCTGTCTTATCTAAATCTTTAATCACATAGAAATTCTATTTTACATGGCAAAGTGGCAGGTACACTGAGGGCACACAGTTTTATCTTACTTGGATTTAGTTAAGAAAAAACCTAATCAGAAAGTTGAGTCCTTTTGTGATTGTGCAAAGGACCAAGATGCTGTCTTTTTCTTCAAAGATGCAAACGTAAGTCTGTTCTGGAAGAGCTAGCATTTCACTGCAGCACATTTCACTCACCCAAGGGCCTCGCTGCTTGAAGCACCCAAGTAATCCAGGCTTGACTCTAGACCTGCTGAGTCAGGGTCTCTGGGAATGGGGCCTAGACAGGTATGCTTTGAAAAAGTTCCCCAGGTAACAGTGATGGGCGCTCCTAGTCAAGAATCACTGGTTTAAAGGGAAGGTGAAAGAATCTAAAAAAGAGTGGATATTTGTATAACTGACTCACTTTGCTATACAGCAAAAACTAACACAACATTGTATATCAACTATACTCCAATAAAAATTAATTAAAAATAAAGGTGATTCATCATGCCTTATCTAGACTAAAATGTGGATGATTCACCTGTTAAAGGAGTTTACTTTTATGTTTGTTTTGTAGCATTAACAGCAGTAATATCTTCAGCGTTCGCTTCTTTAGAACTACAGCTGTGTGCAGTAAGTACCTTCAGCTTCCTGTGTTCTTGGGAATGGAATTTTAATGAGAAGAATAGCAATTGACTGAATTTAATGGCAGAAAAAAAAAAAAGGAGAAATATGGACTGTGTGATTTCCCCGCTCCCCTTTTTTCCTAGAGGACGATGTGATTACAGTCAAAACCCCAGCGTTTGCAGAATCTGTCACAGAGGGGGATGTCAGGTGGGAGAAAGGTAAGATTTACTGCCTTCTCACTTCTTAAGTTTAAATACTTTTGAAAAGTCCCCTTTACTCCCCTCACCTCCATGGTAATCAGTGGAACCTGTGGCTCCCCTCTTTTCTTTACATGCAGTGTGCTTTCCCCTGGCCTGTAGGAAAGGAGTCCTGTGACACCTGCCAAAGGGGATTTTATGGCTACTTTTCTTGTTACCCACTGCTCACCCCTAACAGGTAGCCTTTGACTGTCTTTTCAGCTGTTGGAGACACAGTTGCAGAAGATGAAGTGGTTTGTGAGATTGAAACTGACAAGGTAGGCTTGCCCTATTAGTGCCATCTTTTCATGGTCTCCCCTTGGTGTCTTAGCCTAATGAACATGGACTTAGTTGTTTGAAGATAATTGTTAGCTGCCTCAGTAAAATTGTTGAAATAGCTCAGTAAAAAGAAATAAAGCATTTAAAGTTTAATTTTAGATTGTTCTAGGTGTATGTATTAGTAGCTTTAGTTTTATAGCTTTTGTGTGTGTATACATGAATTGTTTCCAGTTGTTTTTTATGTATCATTTGGCAACACACTAACTGAATCTTGCTTTAATGTTTCTGGGAAAGGACAAACAAGGTGCATCTTCACAGTAGCATTGATTACTCTTATTCTGAAAGTGTGGCCTTGATGTTTATGCAGGGTCTTGTATATCTGTGTTGCAACTCTTGTGACTCATTTGAGATTCTTTACAATTAATTTTCTAATGCTGAGTAAAAATTTGGACTTTTTCTCCATCTGTCTTCCTTTTGAAGACCTCTGTGCAGGTTCCATCACCAGCAAATGGCGTGATTGAAGCTCTTTTGGTACCTGATGGGGGAAAAGTAGAAGGAGGCACTCCTCTTTTCACACTCAGGAAAACTGGCGGTAAAGAAGTTCTCCTGGTTGTCAAGGTCTCCAGTGTTCCCCCTTGGAATTGGGGCTGAGCATAATATACTAATTCCTTGATACATCAAATACCATTTTGCACTCCCTCTGCCTTTAGTGAGGCAGTAAGAGGATATATATATATATATATATATATATATAGTGAATTTTAAATGTCAAATTTTAGAAGAAAAGGGTATTAAGAAAATAAGTCTCACAGTAGTGTTCTTTTTGGTGCTGGACCTTTTCTTAAACAGGAAGGAAGAAGATTCTAGAGATAGTGCTTTTTCCCCATCCCCTTTCCCAACCCTGGCAGCAGAATCACATGGGGGCTTTAAAAATAATACAAATGCCCAGATTCTGAGGCCAAAGGATTCCGATATTAAATCTGGGGTTTTCAGATCCTGGTTATCTATCGTAGTTTTTGTTATTGTCTTTAACACTCTCCAGGTGATTCTGATACATAGCCAGGTCTGGGAGCCACTATTCTCAAGTGAAAAGAAGCAGTGTTTGATCATGTCTGTTATGGAGAATTTTGGAGTAGTTTTTTCACATCTGTTCTGTCACAACGTTTTTTAGGGAGGGTTGAATTTGTCTTGGGAAGAAATGAGAAATAAGGAAATGAATTTATGTTGATCTTACAGTCAGTATATTAGAGATTAGGAAAGAAGACTTTTGATTCTTAGTTAAATGCTGTAACTACTAAAGGCTATTTCATAGTTAAGATAGTTAAGCAGAAAGATGGTAGATGGCCTCATTATGTTCGATCAGGATAAGATTAGAAGCCCAGAATGGAAAGAACATACAGTATAAGACTAGGGAATAAGATTGATTCTTCTGGTTGGAGAATTTCATCTTCTGACCATTCCTTAAGAGGATGTTCTTCTGATTTAAATATAAACCCAGATGGTGATATCCAAATGGGTAAAGTAAAAAAATATTTAAAGTTGTGAATTTCATTGCTTGACCACCTCATTGATTTCTGAGAGTTATTCTAGATAAAATGCTTTGAACTCTTAAGTCTAAATGTGTCCTTGATTATTTAGGGGTTTATTTTTTAATAGTTAAGAGAGTTCTTCCACATGTGATGTTAAAATAGGAGACAGTCAGTATTGCTGTAACTGGAAAGTTGTTGCTTTTATGTGTGTGTTTCAGCATCTTAAATTGCTGGGTTTCTTTTGCTTTGAAGTCTATTACCATTGACTTATGTGCTTTGAAAGTACTGACTGAATTTGATGACTAATAGATATTTATACAATCAAGAAGGCAGCTGAATTCAGCCAGTTATCTAATGTAGGACATCTAGGAGTCCTGGGGAAAGAACAGAGCCTTAAATCACTCCGTGTATCTCATAGCCTTACACGTATAGCAGGTACTCAGGAAGCATTTGCTAATTGATGAGAGAGAGAGCTTTTGCTGCTAAATTCTACTTAGTATCTACAGTTTGGTTGCTTTCCATTCCACATAGTGCCAATGGCATCTATTTTTCTTGTTTTCCAGCTGCTCCTGCTAAGGCCAAGCCAGCTGCAGCCCCTAAAGCAGAACCTGCAGTGTCAGCCGTTCCTCCTCCCCCTGCAGCACCTATACCCACCCAGATGCCACCTGTGCCCTCACCCTCACAGCCGCTCACTAGCAAACCAGGTAAGCCTCTGCCTCCCACATGTCTTTCTCTGGGAGACCATCTCATCTATTGCCATGTTCCCTCAGAGGGCAAAGTCTAAGACTAATTTTGGCTCTGGACAGGTTTCATTGGCTGCATTGTAGAAGAAACTCTAGACTTTGTATCAGAAGACTTGAGTTTGCATCTCAGCTTTCTGCTTTCTGTGTATAGCTGTGTGACCTTAGACTAGTTATTTAACTTCTCTGACCAGATTGTTCATTTGTGAAGTAGGAATGACTAATATATCTCAGCATCCCTTGAAGCTTAAGTGACAAGTGCAGTGTGAAAGCACGGGCATATACTCAAGTAACTGTCTCTCATTTTCTGATGCAGTGCACCCTCTGTTCATTTACAGTGTCTGCTGTAAAGCCCACCGCTGCCCCTCCAAGAGCTGAGGCAGGAGCTGGTATAGGTCTGCGTTCAGAACATCGGGTAAGCCTCTAAGGACCACTTCCAAGAAAGAAGTTGAGGAGCAGTGTTGAGATTAATAAAATATGGGTATGCTCTGCCTGCCTTTGAGTGGCCGGCAGCTGATTTCCTTGGCCTGGCAAGGAAATTCAGTTTAGGAAGTGACTTGTTCATTCATATGACTGTCAAATGATAAGACTAGAACTGGGGGTCTTCTGAACACTTATCCATTTGTTTTTTCGCACTATGTCGTGCTACCACTGAAGTGCTGTGGGTGAGAAAGGTGTATGCGGGGGATGGTAGCCTAGTGACGCCTCTCCTCCCTCCCACACTTCAGAGAGGTGGTTTAGTGAGCTCTATTCCTGTTCTTCCTGGATGCTTAGCTGAGGGCTGCCCAGTGGCAGTCAGGGGCAGACATAAAACCTCAAGGAAGTATGGTCAAGAGTGTGGGTTCCTCTGCCTGAGAATACCTCCTAAAAATACAATAGCCTGAAAAATGTGTTGCTTCTGAGTTTCCATTCCACAAGTAGCTATTCTCATGCAAGTCTTTATCACCAGAAATTGCCTTGTCTGTAATGACTCTTGGGCTGGCTACCCCTACACCACACTCTTCCTTTCCATAAATTGGTTTTGGTTTATAAACCAAACCATTTCCTGGACCTCCATTCTTCATCAGACTTCAGGGCACATTGGAGTGAGTAGTTTTTTATGTGTATTACCTTGTTTTTGCTCAGAGGAGCAAGCCACCACAGGAAAGAGGAAGCCTGGATCTCTTCCTGTATTTAGACACTACAGTCCTTAATTATCCCCTCCCAGCAAGCCCAGTGCTCCTCCAGACTAAGTGGGAGGGCTAGGTCCAAAGACACCAGGTTGGCAATACTTGTCCCACTCTCCCTTTCAGGAGAAAATGAACAGGATGCGGCAGCGCATCGCCCNAAGAGGAAGCCTGGATCTCTTCCTGTATTTAGACACTACAGTCCTTAATTATCCCCTCCCAGCAAGCCCAGTGCTCCTCCAGACTAAGTGGGAGGGCTAGGTCCAAAGACACCAGGTTGGCAATACTTGTCCCACTCTCCCTTTCAGGAGAAAATGAACAGGATGCGGCAGCGCATCGCCCAGCGTCTGAAGGAGGCGCAGAACACCTGCGCGATGCTCACCACTTTCAATGAGATTGACATGAGGTGAGAGCTCTAGTCCTCCTGCTCCTCATGCTCTTTTTCTTGCAGAACACTTGAACTTGCCCAAAACTAACTCAACAGGAAAGAAGTACTTCTTTGCACTGTTTCTTGACTTATACAGAGTGACCCACTGGTTTCATTCTCTGATTGACTTTCCTAATACTATGCCTGCCTCAAAAAACTTAGCCTTGTAGATTTATACCTGAATCCTGTGATTTCTGATAAACGAGGCTGGTAATAGTCTTAAGCTCTAATGACCATTGTTAACAAGTAGAGAGAGGGGAGCCAGGCCAACAAGGGTCCCCTTCAGGATGGAGGATCGTTTGACAGCACGCCCAGAGTCGGGGCCATTCCCTGCTTCCTTCTCACTGTGTGTGTTCCTAAGCGACTCAGGATTGAGTGGGTAGAAAGGCATAGGCTTTTTATATCTTTCACCTTTCTCAACTTCGACAATGAAATGGGAAGCAAGTTTTGCTTTTAAAGAAAAAAACCTCAGAATATTAACCAAAGGGGCTGATTCAGTAAGCCCATTTCTATACTGAGCTAACTGTTGACTCGCTTTTCTTCTTCAAGACTTTGTTTACAGGTATAGGGAAGAGAATGTAGTTAAAGTCAACAGATGGTTTTTGAGTGCTTACTGTGCACAAGATATTACACTATATTTTGGTGGGATGCAAAGATGAGTGATAAAGAACCCTTAGCCTGGAGCTACCATCTTGTTGGATAAATGCAAAGTAAAATCTAGAAAAACAAGTATCAGAAAAATACAAAAAGTGTGAGGTGGAGGAGAGAATGAGATTGTTTGTTTTTGAGGCAGAGGTAGGAGTCAGGAAAGGCTTCCTGGAGAAAAAGATCTGTAAGNGCCTGGAGCTACCATCTTGTTGGATAAATGCAAAGTAAAATCTAGAAAAACAAGTATCAGAAAAATACAAAAAGTGTGAGGTGGAGGAGAGAATGAGATTGTTTGTTTTTGAGGCAGAGGTAGGAGTCAGGAAAGGCTTCCTGGAGAAAAAGATCTGTAAGGGGCCTTAACAATTCACATTTTGACATAATGGAGGAAGGTCATTCCAGAAGATGTTAACAGTATGGACCTGGCACAGATAGAAAAGTACAGGACACATCTGAGAAACAGTCGCTGTGAGGAAGATGTGTAGGAAAGAATGGAAAAGAAAGTTGCATCCATATTACAGAATGTTTTCAGGGCCAGAGTAAGAGTTCATGTCTAATATAGGAAGTAAAGTCATGAAGTCTTCAGGTCATCTCTTTGCTGCTTTTTGTCCCAAGTGCTTAGTCTGCTGATCTGCATTTCACTAGGGTGAACAGTTTCCTTTGGAAAGGATCTGAAAAATGTAGAGAGGGAGAAGGTTTAGTGACAGCATGCTGTAGCATTGTTCACAAAGTAGGATTCTATGGTCCATTTCACGGGAC
Source organism: Neotragus moschatus (assembly GCA_006410615.1). Classification (NCBI taxonomy): domain Eukaryota; kingdom Metazoa; phylum Chordata; class Mammalia; order Artiodactyla; family Bovidae; genus Neotragus; species Neotragus moschatus. The sequence continues at coordinate 200,514 of SJYA01001474.1, read as the reverse complement.
GTCATCCATTCTATTGTGGAGCTTCCCCAAAAGACTAGACGTCATCCAAGCCAAAGATTTCTCCTGTATCCATAGGATGTAGGGAAGGAACTTGACTAATGAATCACAAAGGCTGCAGCTTATGTTTCAGTGCATTAGGGCCAAATTATACGTAAATTGAATTGGATTTTGAAATTCTACCCAATTCCTTAAGACAAAACATGTAAATATTTGTGGCCTTGAAAGATGCAGTTGGCCCAACAGCTTTGATTGGAAAGTAAGTACAGTAGTTGGATCTCCTTTCAGCAGCTAATCAAGGTCTCACTTAATGATGGCCTGGGGTCCCTCTGCAGTCAGTAATCTGGTTTAGATTGAGTGCTCTTTGGGTCTTGTGCTGATCAGCTAACCCATAAGGGGCCTTTCTGAGACTGCCTCCTCTCCCCAGTTGTCCCAGCCTCTGCCTCCAAGGACAGAACTCTGAAATAGAAACTACTTAATGACCAGACAATAGCATTTGGGCAGTTTTGAGAGCAGAGATGTTTATCGCTTTCTCTTTCCCTCTTCTGCAGCTCTTGTGTCTTGGGAACCAGTAATGTCTTTAGGGTGGTAATCCTAGCACTAAATGTAGTTAGACTCAGGAAAACAAACATTTTAAACCNCATGAATTCAGTGTAGCTAGAAGTCACTTTCTAGTCTAGGGTGAAGCTGTTGATGTGCTGTGAACTCATTCATTTTGTCTGTCACAAAATCTCTGACTTCTGGAGCATGAAATCGTCCTTACACAGAGTGGATCTGATTCCCTTCGATCCAGGCTTTTAAAGGAATGAAGTAATTGTGTTAACCTCTAGTGGAGTATTTCAAAACTTGAACTTACATGGTCCAGAGTAAGGGAAAACTTTACCCAGTTGTATGCCTGGAGTTAGAAACCAGTGTGAAAGTCAGAATTGAGGCTTCTTTTGTGGTCAGTTTGTTTTATAATGTGTTCTTGCAGTAACATCCAGGAGATGCGGGCTCGGCACAAGGATGCTTTTTTGAAGAAACATAACCTCAAACTAGGCTTCATGTCGGCATTTGTGAAGGCCTCAGCCTTTGCCTTGCAGGAGCAGCCTGTGGTAAATGCAGGTGAGTTTGTGATGGCCAGAATCGACAGAGGTCCTGGAGGTATGTGTGTAAATACAGAAATTCTCCCCCATGCTCAAGACACAAAGACGATGGTCCTCCGACTGAGGCTGTTTGCGAACTTGAGTACCTTTCCTAGGGATTTCTGGACTGACCTTCCTGAATGGACATCGTGAGTGCTTCCTCCCACCAGCAGGACAGAACAGGTCCCCTTTCCAGTGCAGAGCTTGGCAGCGGCTCTGGCAACAGGCAGTTCTGATCTAGTCCATCTCTCCAAGGTTCTCATGTCAGTGTGGAAACTCTTGTGCCTGGTGCCCACCCTCCCACAAGCCCTGTATCTTGGGACCTGACTTCTGTACTTAGCATAGCTCCAGGGTGACCTTTGATTTCTGATCAGTGGACTGGATTGGAAGGCCTTGGGCTTGGCCCCTCTTTTGTGGACTTGATGCTCATTTTCCTTACTTTCTCCTCACCTGCATTGTTGAAAGGTTGACTTAACAAGCAGCTCTCTTCTCCACTGAGACAATTCTCTGTGTCCTTGGAAGATTATAGGACATTGGGTACTTTTGCAACTCTTAGCAGTGCAGGGTCCCCAGAGGGCTAGAAATAGAAGTCCTAATCCCTTCCGCCAAGTGGTGTGCCCTCAGGTAGGGGAAGGGCTTTGTTTCATCCTAATGGGAGACCTCCGTACTTCTTCCATTCTTATTCTTCCTGATGACTCTCTCCATCTCTTCTGCCTGCCCATACATGTAGGCATTTCTCAGAGTTCGCTTGGCCTGTTTCTCACTTTATATGCTTTTCCAGGGTGTCTTATCTACAAAACAACATAGGATTCCTATGGAAAAGATTCTTGAGCCTGTATTTTCTCGTGAGCACCAGACCTAAATTCTTAGCTATTGATTTGCTCTCTCAGGCTAGCATATTAAAGACAGACCACATCGCTTCCTACTGAGTCTTCTGGAAAGAGGCTTCCCTCACTCCTTGTTGCGAGTGAGCAGCAGAATGGGCGACATCCCCCCACTTCCACGTCCTTTACTAACTTGCCCTTTCTGGAGGACACTTTTAAACCTCAGCCATTAGCTGAGGGAGGGCTGGAGTAGAGCTGGTGAATGAGAGCTTGGGCACATACTTAGCCTGTGTTAGCCCGTGTACCGATCCATCTCAGGGCTGCCGAGGTGACGGATGCTCCTGTGCTCAAGCTTAGTCAGGACACTTGGGAGAAGTTAGGATTGGTTGGCATGGGAGTAAGAGGGGTGCCAGCTGCCACTTGTAACGCGGTGGTTTTTGTGCTGGTTGGTCAGTCCACACTGCACAAAGCATCTCGGACTTTTACTCTATTAATGCAAACATTTCCTCACTAGCCTCGGCCTGGGGAGTTGTATGTAATGTGTGTTTTCTCTCTCATAGTGATTGATGATGCAACCAAAGAGGTGGTGTATAGGGATTATATTGACATCAGCGTTGCGGTGGCCACCCCTCGGGTATGTTGGAGCAAGAAGTGGGGAGCTCTGGTCTTTGACTCTTACCCATTTGAAGAAGCAGACCTCTTGAGAGACTTTTTTCTGTACTTTCGTTTTTCTAGAAGGGAGTTGTTTGAAGAGTAAACCTGTTTTTGACCATACCACATTCTTTTATCTTTTACAAGTCTAAATATTTTAGACTACATTAATCATGTTGAGTAATTAAGGTACTCTGGGGTGGGGACACCTTTGGCTTGAATCAAGAGAGTTGTAACTAATGGGTACTATTAATTGACACCTGAAAAGAGCTTTTTACTTTCATCAGGGTCTGGTGGTTCCCGTCATCAGGAATGTGGAAACAATGAATTATGCCGATATTGAGCGAACCATTAGTGAACTGGGAGAGAAGGTAAAATGAAAGGGTGGGTGTGAGCTGCAGGGCAGGTCAGGGGAGAGACCCTGGGAAGGCTGGGCCAGGGAGCGGTGCTTAGGGAGCTGGAGCCGCCTCTGGTGTGAGAGGAGGACGTGGCCCCTGAGAACGGCAGTCACGAGCGAGAGCCGAAGTGCAGCTCTGGTGGAGCTTACGGTGCTCTTGTGAGTGAAGATCTCATCTCATCCGGTTAAATCCGCTCGGAAAAGGAAAGGTCCCGGAGTCCTTTCCTCCGGCCTGTAACTAGTCACAGGCACCTCAGTTAAAGCCAGAACTTGGACCATTGATCTCAAATGTGAGCCTTCTCCACTTCCTTTAGGTGGAGGAAGCTTAGTTGACGTTACCTTTCAGTTATAAAATCTGTTTATAGGCCCGGAAGAATGAACTTGCCATTGAAGATATGGATGGTGGCACTTTTACCATCAGCAATGGAGGTGTTTTCGGCTCGCTCTTTGGAACGCCCATCATCAACCCCCCTCAGTCTGCCATCCTGGGCATGCATGCCATCGTTGATAGGCCAGTGGTCGTGGGAGGCAAGGTAGGAGCCATCCCCATTAATGTCCCAGCAGCTACATGATGAGGTGAGAGAAATCTTAACTAAGTGCTCCTTAAAGATTTGCTCTAATTTCACACATAAGTTGAATCTCTTTGTTTCTAGTTAATAGCTAAGGCATTGGTTCTCAAATTGTGTGTGGAACAGCAGCACCTAGGAACTTGTTGGAAATGGCAAACTCTTGGCCCCTTCCCAGGCCTAGTGAAGCAGAGAGTACAGATGGTTCTGAGTCATGTTAAGGTTTGAGCACCATGGAGCTGAGAAAGCTTGCTCCTTCATCTGGGACTAGTCAGCAGGCTTCCTTCTTAGGGAGCGTGGGGGTGCCATCGAAGGCGTGGTCCTTGCCTCGGAAAGTGAAGCACTGCAATGCAGACCCACTGCCAGCCTGCCCGCTTGTCATGATGAGGCTTAGAGCTTTTCTGGGAGTCAGCGAATGAGGTCAGAGGGTCTTGAGCTGGCCCCGTGAGCTATGTTGATAGGAAAATGTTTTCTGGGACCCCTGTGTTTAGAACCTTTAGAAGTCCCTAACTCCTTTAATCCAAAAATTGTAGATATCTGCCAAAAATGCTCATATACCCAACCTTGCAGAGAGTTTCAGAGAATTTGTGGACCCCAAGTTAAAAAAAAAAAATTACTATATCTTTAAAGAAAAAACTGCAGGTAGCCAAAATTGAAGAGGAACTTTTCCTTGTAGATGGCAGACAAGTGAGAGGGCAGAGCATGGTTTTTATTTAAAGACCATTGTAAGGAGATTGCTTTTTTCTTGGGTTAAACTTTCTGTTTTTGAGTATGTGAGTTTTGCATTCAGGGTCTGGCTTGGTCTTTGAACACATTGTATCTAGAAGCAACAAAGCTAAGTAGGAAAGTCTCTGGACCTGGGGACTTACCTGTGGGCTGTGCTTAGTCATCTCCCTCCTTCATCAGGGCTTTCTCTGCCCCACTGCAGACAAACCTCTGGACCTCTCTTCTCTGTAGGTGGAGGTGCGGCCCATGATGTACGTGGCCCTGACGTATGATCACCGGCTGATCGACGGCAGAGAGGCTGTGACTTTCCTCCGCAAAATCAAGGCAGCGGTAGAGGATCCCAGAGTCCTCCTACTGGACCTTTAGGAGGAAGCCTTGTGCCCTACACATCAACCATGCAGGAACTGAAAACCAGTCTTATCCCTGTCCCCTCACAGGCCCCAGGTTAGCCTGGTGACAGGCACATGCTGTTGGCCTCAAGCAAGGAAACCAGGGCACTATGTAACCAGCAGTCACAGGTCTCCCTTGGTGTTCCTGCCAGGCTCTCTCCCTCTCTGCACCCTCTCTTACACGCAAATATCTGATTTTCTTAGGCTTGAGGGAGAGAGAGAGCCTTAATGGATGCTCGTTATTACTCCTGCCTTTCCTTCCATTGGCCCTCCACAGAGATGATTTCACTTTCTTCCTGTCCAGTATACTATAGGGAACCTTCCGGGGACCATGTGATTAAGTTTCTATCTTTTGAACGTCTGTTCTCCAGAGACGCCGCCTAGGAGGGTGCTCGCCTCCCAGGCTCAGAATAGCCTCTGTCCTGGCTGTGCACGTCCTCACTCAATTCCACCCGTGTGGAGGGACTGACCACAGGCCACGGGGTGCTGCTTTGCTCAGGTGGCACCTGCGTTTTCAGCTGTCATTGTCTAAAAGCTGCCTCTTCTACCGCTTCCAGGAAGCACATACTAGGGGATCTGGAGTGGCAGAGCCGGGGAGTAGGCAGCGTTGAGGTGGGAGAGGGCAGATTCTGAGGTCATGTGTTATGAACGAGACTGGAGCAGAGCCCAGGCCTGCCTTCACACTCTCCGTCATAACTGCACCAGGAAGACCCATTTTGGCCCAAGCACACACAGCTGAGGTGGTGCCGACCTTTCCCGGCTGCTAGGAACAGTTTCTCCCATCTTGTCCTCACGTAGATGCCAGCACCTCTTGGCAGGGAGACTGAGCGTGTCCCAACTGCGGGCTTGCACGGCTCCTAGTAGAGATTGGCGTGAAGGTGACTTCCTGTGGACTGGCTCAGATTGTCTTGAGCTTTTAAATCCCGTTGGTATAAACCTGTGGGCTGCAGAGGTGGTTCTGTTCCTTCCTGTGTCAGTGCCCTTCGGGAGTGGAGCCTTAGCTCTTCCTCCATAGAACACAGGTTTGGTGCAGGAGGGATTGTGGTGGAAACCAGCCCAAGATGCTTGTACACAGTGGGGAAAAGGCCAGTGTCACCTCGGAGGTACTGCCTTGGGTCTGGGCACCGACATTGGAATTCTTCGGAGCATGGTTAAATGCACACATCGTGTCGGGAAAGTTACTGGGCTTCATCACATTGTATCCAGCTGCATCCAGGCCTGAGGCTGCTGACCCTTGACAGCCGAAGCGGGGAGCCATTTAGTGTGGAATGCCCAATTGTATCTTGAGCAGAAGCAAGGCCTGGGGGTTGGGTGGGGGGAGGGGTGGGAGCCAGTACTGAGTGCCTGCAGCAGCTACTACCACTATTCAGAACGTAACTAAAATATTTAAAGAAACTGATTTTAAATGCAAATTAAAGGGCAAATGTTCACAAACTGTTTTCTGCTTCTGTACTTCTTTTGGTTACTGAGGTTGTACTGATGAAGAAAAACTTGTTCCTCCCTGCTTGCTGCTGCTGCTGCTAGGTCACTTCAGTTGTGTCCGACTCTCTGCAACCCTATAGATGGCTGCCCACCAGGTTTCCCCCGTCCCTGGGATTCTCCAGGCAAGAACACCAGAGTGGGTTGCCATTTCCTCCAATGCATGAAAGTGAAAAGTGAAGTTGCTCAGTCGTGTTGACTGTTAGCGACCCCCTGCTTGAGGCCTCTTCAAATGCCAGCATTTACATTTTGGTGGGGCCTTGTGTTATCTCTGGGATGGACTCGGGGGAGGTGGAGCGACTCATAATTTCACATTTTGGTCAGAACAAATGAGAGTAGATCACCTCCTCGGGGCAGTGGTCTGTGAGGGTTAGCGGGTGGGGCTGAGAGCTGATCTGTGTGGCATTCTTGTGACAGTGCCTGGTAGTGTCCAGGCTGAAACAGCCTGGCTGTTGCCCACGCGGTCCCCGCCTGCTGACCTTGCTCACAGTGGTACCATCTTTATATGAAGGTCTGTCACAGGAACAGAGTGGCTTCTAGAGGGCAGAACTAGAGTGAGTAGGGAGAAGAAACTTGGGTTCAGTGAAAGAATTTTAGAATGATCAGATCTGGGGCATGGAGCTACAAACTTTCGTATCTTTAGGAAACCTACAAAGGAGGTGTATTTAGCCCTGTTTTTATCAAATGGAGACACTGTAAGCCCTGCTGGGACCACAGTTCTAAACCCAAGGCCTAGCAGAGTGCCAGATGTGCTGTGCTAAATGAGGCCCAGAAGTTCCAGAGGCAACTAGCACTTCGTACGGTGCTTGGAGGTGGTCTTGACAGGGAGTGTAGCAGAAGGAACAGACTTGGAACGGACTCCTCCAGGCTCTGACCAGGCCCTCTCGTTTACCTCCCTGAGTTCCAGCCTTCTCAGGAGCCACTATATGTTCAAGGGGTCTCAGGATTGGACCCCCACCCGCAAGCACCATGACCTTCTGAAGACTTTTCCTTTTCCAGTGTCCCCTACATGCTGGGACTTTTCTGTGGGTTCACAGCTGCTCTGTGGGGTATAGGCTGGCATGCTGTTCACTACCAGCCCTGCTTCCTCCTTCCTGGCAGGTTCCAAACACTCTTGGTTATCACGGAGCTCCTCTGGGGGAACCCTCCTTCATTCCCATTCTAGCAGGGCCCCTCTCATTGCGTTAATGAGGCAAGGACACCAGAGGTAAGAGCAAGCTTTATTGGAGTGGGGGTGGAGGGGGTGGGCAAGCCCCAGGGAGAGCCAGCACCTCCCTGTGTCCTTTGCCTCAGACTCATCCCAAGGACCTCCCCACAACACGGGTCCCCAGCCCTTCACAGCCAGGACTGGAGGGTGGTGTTTGAGATGCCCCCTGGTGGTGATGGAGACAGGCGAGAAGGAGTTGAAGGCAGAGGTCTATGGAAGTTTCTGTCTTGGATGCCACGCCCCAGTGACAGGGTGAGTCCTGAGGCGAAGAAGAGGGCCCCCAAATCTGGAGAGGGAATTATCTTTGGGGGTAACGACTTATCCTAGCTCTCCAGAGACCAGAAACTTCTTGCTTCTGGCTAGAAGCTTGGGCAATCATTCTGGGTGTTGCGTGGTTTCATTTCAAAAGGAAATGATGTCACAGTGGCAGTGGATTGACTGGACCCTCAACACTGAAATGCAAAATGGTAAACAGGACAAATGTCCAAGAAGGGAACCCTAGTGGAGACAACTTTCCTTCAAGTGGCTTCAGGCTGGAGACGGTTTCGTGGTCCCCTGGCTCAGACCCACGGGCCAGGGTTTGCTTTCTCTCCACGTGGGTGGGCTAGCTGGGGAAGGGAGCCCTTTATTCTGTTTTCAAAACTTCTATAAGTGGCAGAGCTGTGCCTTCCCCTTTCTCCCCCTCCCTCCTTATCCTCATTTTCCTCCCGTCCTTTCCTTTAGCTCTCAAAGGTCTGTAATTAAAAGATAAACCGCATGGTCAGGAGGGGGTGGATTGTCCTGTCCCTCCTGCTCCACCCCATATCCGCTACAGACTTCTTCCCTGCTTCCCCGCCTCCCCCATCCCCTGGGGATGCCTTTGGTAGAAGGGGCACACTAGTTGCGTGGCTAAGATGACCAGCTAGGACGATCCTGGTTTGGAGCCAGGAAGCCAGGGGACTAGTAACCTGAGATGAGTCTCCAGAGACATCCTGAGTGGGGCACATGGCAGATCATGAGTCAAGATTTCTCGGCTCAGCAGGTGGTCAGTAGCTCAGAGCTAATACCAAGGAAGGCACCTTTTCACAGGGCAGGTCCAAGTTCAAGGTACAGGGTGTAGACACAGCAGGTGACTGTTGACTGATGGGTGGAGGATGGACAGGTGGAGACGTTCAAGCTGCCTAACAGGCTGAGATCTCTGCCCCTCAGCACCGGCTAAAAGGATTTCTCCAAGAGGTGGCTGGGGGAGTCCACAAGGCCCTTCCTGGTCAGTGTGATGAGATTTCTGAGGCCCAAGGGTGGGGTCCTGACCAGGAAAGGCAAGCTGCCTTGCATTCTTTGCCCGCGGGCCACTGCTGGGAAGTGGCAGGCAAAGAGACGAGAGGAGATCCAGGCCAGTCCAGCCGCTCCCCTCGCTGACGCCATGCCCTCCTACCCCCCCAGTTTGCTCCACTGGATGGAACTGAAAAAGGGGTGGGCCTTGAGCTCGTGGACGCCACCGCCTCCAGCGCCCAAGCGCCGGGCAGGGTCGAACTGCAGCAGCTGCGGAGAAAAGCCCAGTCAGCCCTGGGCAGGCCAGCCAGGCCCCCGGAACCCCGTGTTACCCTGGTCGGGGGGGAGGGGGTGGACATTGGTGTTTGGCCACCAAGGTATAGAAATTTGTTGGCCCTATGACCCTCCTGCACCCATGCTGGACACCTAGTACATGGGGTGACTTGTTCACACACAGGGCTCTGCCCTCCCTCCTGTCCACCTCAGGCCAAGAAGGCGCCACCGGGAGGCCCCCTGCACCTCACCTCAGTCAGCAGGGAGGCCGCCGGGCCACTGAGCCACTCGGGCAGCTGCAGCTGGGTGTGGGGCTGGATTCCTGAGGGGTGGCTCTGGGACAGCGCCTGGGAAGACATGGGGAGGCGGCCCCCAGACACTCCAGTGGCAGCCGAGATTGTAATTCCTCCCCCGTGTCACACCTCATGGGCACGGCCATGACTCCGTCGCCTTCTGCTTTGGGTCTGCTGCCTGCCAGGCTGAGGAAGGTGCCTGACACCTGTGATCCCTAGTTTCCGCAACAACCTTCAAAGTAAGCAATTGGCACCTCCATTTTAAGGGCAAGAAGCAGGTTGATGGATTTGTGCTGAGTTCAGGGTTTGAACCCAGGCGCCTATGGCTCCAAGCTTGCTAGAAGCACCGGTCCTGGGTTGCCATCGGGGCAGGCACTCTATCAGGAATAGCACTGAAACCTGTCTCCTTACAGAAAGCAAATCTCCACGGCTGGCTCCTTTGCCACAGCATGCTCCTGCCAGGGTCAAGGCAGGGCTGTGGTGGGAGAAGAAGGCAGGACCTATCTGTGTTCCAGAAGGGTGCAGCTGCAGGGGAGCAGAGGGGTGTGTCTGGAAGTCAGGAAGACAGGCAAGAAGCCATCTGGAGGAGGGCCAGGAGCCCTGAGCTGGACAGGTGGGAGGGCCCTGGCTAATAGGAAAGAATCACTCTAGGCAGCTGTTTGCAGCCAGCCCTGGCCTCGGGACCAAAGCAGAAGGGAGCCAGGAGTGACTGGTCAGCTCTGAACTTCCAGTTACACCACATCCACTCAGGGCACTTCCTGCTCAAATGGAGCTTGGCCTCTCCCTGCTGCCTGACTTAACCAGCCCCAGGTGCAGCACTGAGCTCATGAGGGAGGACAGAGAGATGAGCCCATCACCCTGAGCAAGGTGCTTGCGAAGGGAACTTCCAGCTCTGGGTCGACCCAGGCTAGACAGGGCAGCTGCCGGCCTGGGATGATGGAAACCCTTTCTCTGGTCTTCCAGTCAAAGTCTGGGGGCCACAGCTCTGAGGGGTGTGGATGGGGGCACGTGGTGTGAGCAGTGAAGAGAGGAGGCCTGTGGGGGATGATCTGAGGAAAAGGGCTGTGTCCCTCCAGAGCCAGGCCCAGGCGCCCTCTTCCAGGAACCTTCCCTGAGCACCGCAGCTCGACTCTCCGGCATCTAAGTTGACAGTCTCCCTAGTTATCGCCACTTGCCTGACGAGGGTCGGGGTGCAAAGTGTGGCCAAGGCCTGGGTGGGAATTGCTTCTTCCTTCTCTCACAGCCTCTGGGCTGGGGGAGAGGGGGCCTGTGCTGACGAGACATTGGGCCCAATGGCCAGGTATTGAGCAATCAGGTAGGCTCAGCCCCCAACACTGACCGGTTGGACTAACCCCAGCCCATCCTATGCTCAGTGACACCAGCCAGGCTCCACACCCTGCCCACACAGAGCTCACCGTCCCGGTCAGCAGTTCATACAGGAGAGACCCAAAGCTCCACCAGTCACAGGCTTCGGTCAGCTCCGAAATCCCACCGACCTCTGCGGGAGCCAGAATAGTCCTCAGTCTCGCTGAGAGGGCAGGTCTCCCCTCAACTCCTTCCCCACCACCCCCACCCCCAGGATGGGCCTGTTGCCTCTCTCATCCTCAGTCCCCCGGCCCACTGCACACACAGACACTCAGGGGCTGCCCCGCCCCTCCCTTCTTGCCTGGGGCGCTGTAGAGGTTGTGCGAAGCCTCCCTGCAGCACTGGGGCTCCACCTCTGACCACTGGCCAAAATATGTGAGCCGGATGTGGCCTTGTCACGCCGTGTGTGTGCAGGAAGGAGCCAGAGGGGACGAGAACCGCAGTTAGTCATCTTGGAGCCTTTGGCGTGGGGCAGGGGACCCCAGGAGCCAGTGGGCCATGCTGGGCAGAGGTTCCCTAGGGGCTCGGCCCCCCGAGGCCCCCGGGACAACCTGGTCATCACAGGAGCGGCTGCCCCAGAGCTCAGGGTGGGGAAAGGGTCTGCTTTCCAAGCTTAACCACAGCCGGCCAGCTGGGCTTGGCCGAGGCCTTCCTGAAAAGGCAGGGGGCGGGGGTGGCCCAGGGGAACAGTCAGATACCGTCCGCCTCCTCTTGGCTCTGGGGAAATCTCAAGGCTGTGGGGGCCTCCCGCCTGAAGGGTGGGGTGGGGTTAGGGCCCACTCCTCTGTCCCCAGCCCCCACACCCCACCTGGGGCTCCTACCGGCCTGGTCCAGGAGCAGATTCCGGGGATTGAGGTCCCGGCACAGCACCCCTTGCTGGTGCAGCGCCTCCAGGGCCAGCAGCGTCTCGGCCGCCCACTGCCTCACCTGCTCCTCCTTCAGACTCCAGGTGCCCCCGCCGGACACCAGGTTGGCCCCTCCAGAGGCCGAATGGCGGCTCGGGCCTCTGCCTCGGCTGCAGCCCCCAAGTACCCGGCTGGCCCCGGCCCGAATCCAAGGGAGCCCCCACGGGGGCGAGGGCTCTGAGCTCCGGCCAAGTCCTCGCCGGCCACCTGGGGCCTTTGGAAGGTCCCAGAAGCGGGCGGTGCTC
>SJYA01001474.1:70983-180791 GCA_006410615.1 Neotragus moschatus | reverse complement strand
TTTTTTTAATAGTATTATGGGCTTTCCAGGTGGCACTAGTGGTAAAGAACCCACCTGCCAATGCAGGAGAGGTAAGAGACTTGGGTTCAATCCCTGGGTTGGGAAGATCCCCTGAAGGAGGGCATGGCAACTCACTCCGGTACTCTTGCCTGGAGAATCCCATGGACAGAGGAGCCTGGCGGGCTACAGTCCATGGAGTTGCAAACAGTCGGACACGACTGAAGCGACATTTCCATTCCAGTCCATGTGGCTGGTGACTACTATATCTGACTGTACAGTATAACCCTTCTTCCGCCGCAGGGAGACTGAGTGGGTTTAATGCAGCAGCTGTGCCAACTACAATGGGACTTACAGATGCCAGGAGAGATTGCTATCCGGAAGGTATAAGGCAGTTCTGAGTGCCAGCTCCCATCTTTTTAAAAAAGGAAGTCTCTTTTTAAAAAAATAAAACCCACTGAGCTCTTGGGATGTGTGGACAATTAAAACTTTGGTAAAACACATTAACCTTTTATTTTTAAATGTCCACAGTGTCAAGGCCAGGAGGACTCCCTCCTGGAGCAAACAGATCCAGAAGTTTCAAATAGGTTCTCAAGTACGAAGGTCCCCAGGGGCTGTTCATGTGTGCCAGTGGGCAGGACAGGAAAGGGCAGGCTGAGTGCCTCATTAAAGCGGGCAGCCCTTCATCTGCCCGGGGCTGACAAGCAGGAATGTGAGCCTGCATTTCCAGATCCTCTCATTTCTCAGGAAAAGTACGAAACTTGGGCTTTCTCTATGAAACCTGCCAATTTTTAAATGCTGATAAATAGTAATAATTTTAAAAACACCCTCATGTTTGAGCCAAAAACACAGAAGGGACTTGGCTGTCTTTCTCTTTCTTCCCCATCCCTGACTCAGGGCCTAGCTCCTGGACGAAGCTCAGCAAATAGCCAGTGTTGTCTCCTAAGCCCCCAAGCCTCCCTGAGAGCAGACCCTAGGCATCCTGGCCAGCTGCCCACCTAGTCCCTGACCCACCCACCTCACTGTTCTCTGCCGCCCCCTACCGTTGCAGGTATCTCTTCTGGCCCCGAGGAAACCCTCTTCAGCCCCATGAACCCTCACAGTGGGACCTCTCTGGGGGCTCTCAAGGCTTCCTAAGTGGGGCCCTTTAGGCTGGGGGCTGCCCTGAGGCTGGGGGCTGCTGCAGATTGGCACTGCTCTGCCAACCGCGCGCCCTGTGCTGTCTGGGCACAGCTACGGAATGAAAGGCAGTGACACCCATCCGGGCGTGGCTGCAGGGACCTGGGCCCAGTGGCCCTAACACCTCTCCTAATCTGGGAGACTGATTTTCCTGGCTTGCGAATGACACGGGAAAAGGCCACAGGATTTTAGGAGGGATGCAGAGTAGCTAAGCTGAGTGCCCAAGAAAGGGTAATAAAGGGAAAAGGAGGGCACTTGTAAGAGAGAACGGTTGGGCTTGGCCTGAATCTGCTTTTCCCATATGCACAGGCCTTGGGATACAGGATTCCAAAAATGCTTTGCACATGTGTGTCTGGGGTTAAACAAATTCAAATTCGGGGAATTCTGTCATAGACCTCCCTCTTGGAGATTCACTGTGTACATTTGCATCCTCAAAGCCTGCAACTTCCTAGAATTAAAGCAATGAAGTAACGTAACTTTAACTCACTGTTTCTAAAGCTTATTTGACCCAGAACCCCTCTCTCCATAACACCATCGGTTCAGTGGGATCCCACATGGGCAAACAGTGGTGGCTGTCGCCTCCTTGGCCTGCCCACAGGGGTGGCTGAGCCACGTGGACGAATGCGGTGGGCGGGCAGGGCTGGGCAGATGGAAGCTGGCTGGGCCCTGGCTGACAGACCAGGCGCCTGCTCCAGGGAACGGGGAGCAGCCGCTGGAGCGAGGCCAGGGATGGGAAGCCTGCTTCCTGCTGACCCACTCCTGTCATCAGCCTTCAGCCATCGAACTCGTATCAAATGCTTTAGCGTGTGCCAGGCCTTTCCCAAAAATTGTTTCACTTTAGTTCCCACACCCCCTGGGGTGGGTGGGAAGATCCCTTCCCCACTTCCAGATGAGGAAACCGGTGCCCAGAGAGGGCAAAGAGCTTGCCTGGGGCCACGTGGTGCCCGTCCAGACAGCACTTCATCCTTGGCGGTGTGTGAAGGAGCACACACCAGTCCGCTTTACCTGCTGGCTCCCACACCCGCCCGAATCCCCCATGAGTGTCTTAAATGATAGATGCCTGGGTTCAACCCTAGAAATTCTCATTCGGTGGGTTTGGGATGGGGCCCAGGCATCTGGGTGATTAGGAAGCTCCCCCAGGTGATTCTGATGAACAGTTCAGTTTGAAAAAAAAAACAAAAACACTTAAGCAAATACTCCAGCTATCTCTGGGTCCGGGCGGAGAGCAATCGAATATTGGCTCAAATCTCATTTGACCCAACCTGTCTGTCCTTCTGTTGGGTGTCCAGGTCCAGTTTGCACTGTCGTCTCCTGTCTGCCCTGAATTAAGGGAGCCGATCCCAGATGGGGGCACTGCGGGAGAAGCCAGGAGACAGAAGGCAGAGCTGCCAAGGCCCTGGACAAGGCAGGTTTCTAGCGATGAGCACATTCCTGCCCCAGGAACCTCTGGGCTGGGCTTGGCAGGGGAGATTCTTGGCTGCAGCCCCTGGAGGAAGCGGGAAGTGGGGGCGCGCAAGGCAGCTCAGGCTGGCCGGGTGCCCCTGTGGCTGCTGTCCTGAACGAGGGAGCGGTTCTGTGTCGGAGCTGGAGGGTCTGTGGAGAGGCGCTGTCTGCCTCTGTGGCTTCCTGACTTTCCCTTGCTGGAGCTGGTGTGTGCCGGGCTGGAGGAGGGATGGGGCGCCCCTGGACCCGGCTGCCCTCCTCCGCTTGGCCCCCGACCCCTTCCCAGCACTGGCCACTCCCGGTCGCGCACGCTGTGTCCTCCCACACCTTGGGCGTCGCTCGCTCACCTTCTCCAGGACCCCGACCACCTTGCAGCCCCTCAGCTGCTCCAGGGCAGAGCTCAGCGTGCGGACGGGCCGGAGCCTCAGGCTGCTGAAACCCTGCGGTGGCGGGAGAGAGCCCCGCGGCGGCCTCAGGGTCATGGCCTCCTCACCTGGCTGCAGCAGGCAGGGCTCGGCTTGCCAGGAGGCCAGTGGCCACAGAGGGCAGGACCAGGGTACGGGCAGACCCCCACCTCACAGAGACAGACCCAGCCTTGGTCCAGGGTGGCCAGGTCACCCTCTCAGCGCAGCCCCTCCCCAGGCTTCCTCCCAGGCTCAAGGAGTCCTCTGAAACCCCCTCTCAAAAGCGGCATTNCTGCTGCTGCTGCTAAGTCGCTTCAGTCGTGTCCAACTCTGTGCCACCCCATAGACAGCAGCCCACCAGGCTCCCCCATCCCTGGGATTCTCCAGGCAAGAGCACTGGAGTGGTTTCCATTTCCTTCTCCAATGCATGAAACCTAAAAGTGAAAGTGAAGTTGCTCAGTCCTGTCCTACTCATGGAAAACTCATGGACTGCAGCCTACCAGGCTCCTCTTTCCACAGGGTTTTGCAGGCAAGAGGACTGGAGTGGGGTACCATCGGCTTCTCTGAACCTCTCTACTAGACTTAAATATTTAGAAGTCTAATAAAACACCTCAAATTCAACAAGTCTGGAACCTTGAAAACAGAATGCTGAGTGAAAGAAGCCAGACACAAAAAGCCACATGTTGTACAATTCTATCTACATATAATTTCCAGAAATAGGGAAATTCATCAAGACAGAAAGTAGATGTCAAGGAGGGGGGAGTGGGGAGTGGATAATGGGTCTAGGTCTTTTGAGGGAGTCAGCAAATTTTCTGGAATTAGATAGTGTGGTGGATACACAACTCATGAATATACTGAGAAGCATCGAAGCCACATTTTAAAGAGGTGAATTTTATGATATGTGAATTATAATCAATAAAAAATCATCATAATGAAAAAGAAAAACAACTGAATTCTTGATCTTCCCCCACTTGATACCTTATCCACCTAAAGCCTCTTCCAGTCTTCCAGCCCCATCCTTCCCGTCGCTCAGGCTAAAGTTTTGAAGCCACGTTGGCTTCTTTTCTCACACTCTACTCTAATCTATTAGAATATCATCATGCTATTTTCCTTCAAAATATACCCAGAATCTGACCACTGCTCAGCATCTCCACTGCTATGACATCTTCATCTCATACCTGGTTTATCATAGGGGATTCCTCCTATCTTTTTGTTTCTGCCCTTACCAGCCTACAGGCAGTTTTCAACACTGCATCGGGGGATCCTTTCGAAGCACAGTAGACTCTGTACCTCTTCTGCTCCAAACTCTTCCAGAGCTCAAAGCTCATCAGCCCAAGAAAAACTCTTAAGTTTTTGCTATGACCTCCTCCAAGGCCCTCATGGTCCGCCTCCTCTACTATTTCTCCAGCTTCATTGCTTGCCAGGGTCATTCACTCAGTTTCAGCTCCCGAGTTTCCTCACTGATTCTAGAACCCACATGGCAACTCCCACCCTAGGGCCTTTAGCTTGCAGATGCCCTCTTCCTGGAACAGTCTGCCTTTGGATACCTACCTAGTAAACTCTGCCCCTGTTTTGAGTCATTTCCCTGATGTCACCTCTTTGAGAGACTTGCCCTGAGTGCACCCTCCCTATACCTCCATTTCTCCCTTGCCCTGCTCTGCTTCTCTTCCACTGTGTCCAAAACGATTGACAGGGACTTCCCTGGTGCTCTAGTTGTTAAGAATCCGCCTGCCAATGCGGGGACACGGGTTCAACTCTTGGTCCGGGAAGATCCCACATGCCGCAGAGGAACTAAGCCCTTGCATCATAATTACTGAGCCTGAGCTCTAGAGCCCAAGAGCCACAATTACTAAGCCCATATGCTGTAACTACTGAAGTCCATGTGCCCTAGAGCCTGTGTTCTGCAACAAGAGAAGCCACCACAATGAGAAGCCCGTGTACCACAACAAGGAGTAGCCCCAGCTTGCTACAGCAGGAGAAAGCCCATGTGCAGCAATGAAGACCCAGCATGGCCACAAGTAAACAGATAAGTAAAAGTAAAAAAGACTATTGGTCTGCATCTGATTTACTTATTTGTTTCATATGCTTATTTCTTCCCGCCCCCCAGTGTTAGGTAGATCCACAGGGGCAAGGCTTTCATCTGCTTTGTTCACTGCTGTCCTAAGCGCTTAGAATAACATCTGGTGCATAGCGTTGCTCAGTCAGTATTGATTGGATGAATGAATGAGCTCTAAAAAATGAGAAAGAATTAACAAGAAAAGTGTTTGAAGAGGACTGTGGAGGAGAATGTTTTAGGCAGAGAATCATCATGTATAAATGCCTTAACAAATTAAGGCAGAAAAACAATATTTATACATATAACAGATGGCATAAAGCCAGTTGATAAAAGTTAACACTCCTTCATGATAAGGATACATTCTTTGCTTAACGAATTCTAAACAAACTCATGAACTTACTTCTAAACTTGATAAAGGGCTATCTACCAGAAAGTTAGCGCAAATACTGTATGTGANGAAAAACAATATTTATACATATAACAGATGGCATAAAGCCAGTTGATAAAAGTTAACACTCCTTCATGATAAGGATACATTCTTTGCTTAACGAATTCTAAACAAACTCATGAACTTACTTCTAAACTTGATAAAGGGCTATCTACCAGAAAGTTAGCGCAAATACTGTATGTGATGATGGAGCATGAGGCACATTCCCGGGGCTCAGCTGTCTTTCTGACACACGGCAGGATCACACCTTCCTCCTCCTTTGGAAGTTAGACTTGGCCATGGGACTTGCGTTGAAATGCTGGTAGACAGAACATGAGTTACTTCAGGGCAGAGGCTTCCAAAGCCAGCGTGCAATTCTTTCTGTCATAGCAATTGTGGAAGTGCACGTCCATGGAGGAAAAGAGCCTCCATCAGCTTGAGGCTTTGAGAAAGAACAGTAAGGAACGCCTCCCTTACCCACGACTTGTGTTGAATATGAGGTGCAAGTGAGAAATAAAGTTTGATTTTGTTGAGCCACTAGATTTTGGAGCTGTTTGTTATTGCAGCAAATCTTGACCTTTTTTGAATGATACCCCCAATGTAGTCAGAAATGAACGAATACCTCTACTCATCAATAGCGTACTGGAAATTACAACCAACACAATAAGAAAGTAAAGGCAAAGAAGAGGTTTAAGACTGGAAAGGAAGAAGCCATATTGCCGTTATTTGTGATAATGTGATTACTCATCTTGAAAACCCGGAGCAACAACTGATGTGTTCACCAGATCATTGTTTAAAATCAAGAGACCTTTTCTATATATCAACAATAGCAATTTGATGGGACTTCCCTGGTGGTCTAGTGTTTTAAAAATCTAACTGCCAATGCATGCGAGTTCAATCCCTGGTCTGGGAAGATCCCACATGCCAAGGAGCAACTAAGCTCCTGCACCACAGCTACTGAGCCGTCATGCCTAGAGTGCCTGCTCTGCAGTAAGAGAAGCCACTGCAATGAGAAACACCCTCATTGCAATGAACAGTAGCCCCCTCTTGCCACAACTAAAGAAAGCCCATGCATAGCAGTGAAGACCCAGTGCATCCAAAAATAAAGAAATAAACAAAAAACTTTAAAGAAGCTTAAAAAATAGTAATTTGAAAGTGTAATAGTAACTTTAAAATTTCATTAATCAGAGTAACAAAAACTATGAAATACTTAGCTATAAACTAATTAGAATTATATAAGACCTTCTGCAATGCAGGAGACCCAGGTTCAACCCCTGAGTCTGGAAGTTCCCCTGAAGGAGGATATGGCAACCCACTCCACTATTCTTGCCTGGAGAATCCCATAGACAGAGCATCTTAACCCACTATAGTCCATGAGGTCGCAAAGAGTCAGACTTGACTGAATGATAACACTTGAGAACACACTTGAACTTCCCTGGAGAAAACAATAAAATTGAAAGTCACCAAAAAGGGAAGAGATGTGTTGTGTTGGGAAGATTCCCTGGAGAAGGAAATGGAAACCCACTCCAGTATTCTTGCCTGGAAAAATCCCATAGACGGAGGCACCTGATGGGCTACAGTCCATGGAGTCGCAAAAAATCAGACACGACTGAATGACTAATGCTGGACAGCTGTTTTGTTCAATAATGGGATAACTATCACCATAAAAATGTCAATTCTCCTCAAAGTAATTGAAAACTTGAATGCAGTCTCAAACAAGATACTAAAAAGACTCTTTGTAGAACTTGATAGGATGCTTCTAAAATCCATGTTTCTTCATTTCCTTAACAAAAACTTATGGAGGGCCTACTTCGGGCCTAACCTTGTTCTAAGTACTGAGGATACAGCGGTAAACAAAACAAAACAAAACAAAGGCTTCCTGGAGCTCTTATTCTAATGCAGAAAAAACAGTAGTAAACACATAGACATAGATACCTAATATCTCATGATGATTTTATGCAATATATATAAATGCTACATTAGCCCCTTAAAAAAAAAAAAACAAATGATGGGAGTTTGGATCCACTTTACCAGATCTAAAGACTTACGATAAAGCTGCAGTTTTAAAAACAGGTGGCTACTGAGACTGTGTGCCACAGCTACTAAAGAGCACAGGTCCTAGACAGAGCCTGTGCTCCACAAGAGAAGCTACCGCAATGAAAAGCCTGTGCTGGAACAGAGTAGCCCTTCACTCCTGCTCATTGCAAATAGAGAAAGGGTTCAGCAACAAAGACCCGTGTGGCCAAAAACAAATAAATAAATTTGAAAAAAGCAGTTGGCATCAGTGCACATAAAAACTGTGTTGGCTAAAAAGTTCCTTTGGTTTTAAAGCTTAAAAACAAAAAGACACCTTTTTCATTTTCACCAAGAATGTTACTGAACAACATATTCACCGTTTTGTTCCACTACTTCCTGCCATTTTCCAAGCAACATCACATTTTCAGTTTCTCAAAACTGATTCTTTTTGAGCAAAGAACCATTCCAGGTGACTTTTAGTTTTCCAGAGAATTGACATTTTTTCCATTGAAGAGAATTTTGTAAAGACTGAAATAATGGAAATCTGAAGGTGCAATGTCTGGTGAATATGGTAGATGAATCAGAACTCCCCAGCCAAGCTATGACAGTTTTTGCCTGGTCATCAAAGAAACAGGATCCTGTGTTACCCTGATGGAAGATTACGTGTTTTCTGTTAACTAACTCTGGATGCTTTGTGTTCAAGTGCTGCTTGTAGTTGGCCTAATTGGGAGAAACACTTGTTGGCATGAATTGTTTGGTTTTCCGGAAGGAGCTCATAATAGAGGACTCCCTTCCAATCCCACCATAAACATAACATCACCTTTGGATGAAGACCAGCCTTTGATGTGGTTGGTGGTGGTTCATTTCACTTGACTCTTCTATTCTAAATTATTCTACAGTATCCACTTTTCATCTCCAGTCACAGTTTGTTTTAAAAATGGAAGTTTTTGTCATGTTTAAGTGGAGAATTGCTTCTGGAAATATGGTCAAGAAGGTTTTTTTCACTTAACTTATGTGGAACACAAACTTCCATGCAATTAACGTACCAAGCTAGTGCATATGGTTTTCAAGGCTTGATTTGGATATTTTGAGTGTGTTGGTTGTCTTGTGTGGTATAACATTGATCATTCTCAATGAATGTCTAGGTTTGATTGCTATCAACTTCAACTGGTCTACCTGACAGTTGAGCATCATTCAGTGAGATATATTCAGCACAAAACTTTGCAAACCAGTTTGACTCTGATCAGTCATATGCTGCACAAACTTTTCTTTTTTTCCTTTGCATTTTAATTGCATTTTTACCTTTCTTGTGATAATAAAGCATATGCTGAGATGTTCCTTCTTTTTCCATCTTCACTATTAAAATGACTACAGAAAAATTCACCAATTTTGATAAGTTTTTTAAAAAACACATGCTAATATAACAGCTGTCATAATACAATCCAACAAAATTGTTTTGAATGAAATTAAAGACAACTATGTGCTACAAGAGGCTTCCCTGGTGGCTCAGAGGTTAAAGAGTCCGCCTGCAATGCGGGAGACC
Organism: Neotragus moschatus; assembly: GCA_006410615.1. Lineage (NCBI taxonomy): Eukaryota > Metazoa > Chordata > Mammalia > Artiodactyla > Bovidae > Neotragus > Neotragus moschatus. The sequence continues at coordinate 171,726 of SJYA01001474.1, read as the reverse complement.
AGGGTTCGATCCCTGGGTCAGGGAAGATCCCCTGGAGAAGGAAATGGCAACCCACTCACAGTACTCTTGCCTGGAGAATCCCATGGACAGAGGAGCCTGGTAAGCTACAGTCCACGGGGTCTCAAAGAGTCGGGACAATGTGCTACAAGAGGCTGCTTATGGAAAAAAATTTTTTTGGTCAACCAATTCTGTAAGAAAAGACTAGAGTCCAAAAAAAAAAAAAAATTGATAAAAGCACTTCATGCATCTGAGGGGGATTTGACTTAGGATAAGGAAGGCATTTTGAACCAGTGGGATAAGGGCAACTCTTCATGAGAGGTGTCAGGACAATTGACTTAAGGAAAAGAAATCGATCCCTTCCTCACAATATATACAAAAATAAATTCATGCTTAAAATTCTAAATTAAAAAAAAAGAACAACCTCACAATTTTATAAGAATGAAAGAATATCAGCAAGATCTCCAGGTAGAAAATACCTTTAAATATTCTTGGTGGAGAGGAATATATAAATTAATGCATTTTGGAGGGTGATTTATCAGAACTATTTAAGTGGCAATACACTTAACCTAAATTATCTATAACCTATCAATTCTACTTCTAGATATTTAAGGGAAAAAAAAAACTAGCCCAGATTCACAAGGATATATGTGGATATTCATTGCAGCATTGCCTGCAATATTAAAAAAATTGGGAAAAATTCCAAATTTCATGTATTGTGCAATACAGTGTAGACTAGAATTAATGAAATGAGGTATATTTATATATTGATTTGTTATTAGTTAGTCGGCATTTTAAAAGAATGAACTAGGACTAAATCTATATGTACAAATATGCAAGATCTCAAAAATGTTTTGTTGAGTAAAAACAGTCAGTTCCTAAAAGCTACCTACAATTTGATGCCATTTATATTTACATTTTTAAAGTACACACTAAGACAATACTAAATGCTATCCATATTTTGCAGAATGTTAGGATTCTCCAGAGAAACAGAACCGATAGGATGGATAGACGGCAGATAGATACTCTTACTGTAAGACATTGACTTGTGCAATTAGGGAGGCAATTATCCCTGGTCTGCTGCTCTGTCTGCATGCTATAGACCTAGGAAAACCTGGCACAGTTCCGGTCTGAGTCTGAAGACCTGAGAACCAGGCACAATGATGGTCTAAGTCTCAGATCCGTGTCCCAGCTCAGTCAGGCAGAAAGAGTAAATTCTCCCCTCTTCCATTTTATTGTTCTATTCAGGCCCTCAGTGGATTGAATAATGCTCATCCACTTTGGGGGCTTCCCAGCTGCTCAGGAGTAAAAACCCCACCTGCCAGTGCTGGAGACGCAGGAGATGGAAGACATGCGTTCANCCCAGCTCAGTCAGGCAGAAAGAGTAAATTCTCCCCTCTTCCATTTTATTGTTCTATTCAGGCCCTCAGTGGATTGAATAATGCTCATCCACTTTGGGGGCTTCCCAGCTGCTCAGGAGTAAAAACCCCACCTGCCAGTGCTGGAGACGCAGGAGATAGAAGACATGCGTTCAGTCCCTGGGTCAGGAAGATCCCCTGGAAGAGGAAATGGCAACCCACTCCAATATTCTTGCCTGGAGAATCCCCTGGACAGAGGAGCCTGGCGGCCTGCAGTCCATAGGGTTGCAAGAGTTGGATACAACTGAGCGACTGAGCACGCACACAGGCATCCACGTTGGGGAAGGCCACCTGCTTTACTTAGTCTACCAACAAATGCTAATCTCATCTGGAAACCCTCTCACAGACAGATCCAGACATAGTGTTTAACCAAATATCTGGGTACTCCATGACCCAGTCAAGTTGACACAAAAAATTAACTATCACCGACAGTAATAGCTAACATCTATCCAGCACTTACTACGAGCTTGGCACTATCCCAATTATTTACCAGGGAACACCTTCTGTGAATCCTAATCCTGCACTATTAGTTACTATTATTAATCCTTACCTTATAGACAATAGAACTGAGGTTAAGTAACTTGCTTAATCTTACCCACTTAAGAGGAGGAGCCCTGGGAATCAAATCTAAGCAGTTTGGCTCCAGAACCAAGCTCTGGACCCCTATGCTGATCATATTAAGCTTCTAACAGTGGTGTTATCTGGGGAGTAGGGGAGGCAGGGACCGAGACTTGGGAGAGGAGATGGTCAGTGGGCAAATAAAGCTCTACAATACCTGTAATGTTCTATGTTTTTAAAGGGTGAAGTAAACTGGTATATTATTTGTGATAATAAATTAATTTTAAATATAGGTATTTAAAATGATATTAACTATTATACTGGGTGGGCCAAAAAAATTTTCTCTTACTAACCCAATACAAGAAATTAAAGAATTACTTTTTGGAACATGGTGATTCACAGGACTTCCTTGGTGCTTTCCAATGTACAGGGATGTAGATTTAGTTTCTGATCAGGGAACTAACATCCCACATGCCACAGGGCAACTGAGCCTCTGCACCGCAGCTAGAGAGAAGCCCGCGTGCTGCAACAAAGACCCAATGCAGCCAAATAAATAATCAAATATTTCTAAAAGAAGAATACAGTGGTTAATGCTAGTAGGTGGTGTTCCATAAGCCTCTAATGGTGGGCTATACCCAGTTTGATGGGGAGTGGTGTTTGGGAAACTTTCTTTGAGCTGAGCAGAGGATGATGTGTATGTGTTAGTCAGCAAGGCTGAGGAGCGGGGTGTGGGCAGGGGGTGGGGCGGAGGGGGTGTAGATTTCCTGGCAGAGGAAACAGCATGAGCAAGAGCCCTGAGGGGGTCACCACGCACCCCAGGAACTAAGACAAGTGTGTTGGGCTCCAGAGAAAGAGGGAACATGGCTTGAAATGAGGCTGGAGAGGTGGGCAGGCGTCCGACCTCATGGAGGCTGGTAGGCTGAGGAAAGGCCTGGGAATTTAATTCTCAGAATAGTGTGTGCTGTCAAGTAAGGTGAAAACTGGATGCTGATGGCATCACCGAAATCCCTGGAGTCATTTTTGCAGAGCTATGTCCTGGGAATGGGTAGAAACGCCAAGAAAGAGGCTGAAGACGTAGTGGTGTTGCAGTCACCAATTCACATCTGAGTCTTGCGACCCTGCGGACCAACCAGGCTCCTCCATCCATAGGACTGTCCAGACGAGAATCCTGGAGTGGGTTGACCTCGACAGCTCTCAAAAGATGTGGATCTGAAGGATGAGGCTGGGATAGAGAAGCACCTGGAGGGTGAACAAGCCACTGAAGGCTGAGGTTAACTTTGGCTGGCTGTCGTTATCTTTATGATGAGAAAGATTGACACCCAAAGACACATCCACAAGAATGTTCACCATAGCACGATTTATTACAACAACAAAAAGAACTTAAATATCCAAAAACAGTTCAATTAACTGAATAGTGTAGTATCTAAGTGATGCAAAGCAAACAATAGTAGACTCAGACTCTTGTTTCAGACAGTGAGTAGCCACATCTTCCTCTAAAGCAGTTCAGTGCTTAAAAAATCATTTTGTGGAAGAATGTCTATTGTTGTGGGGGAGCATATAAAGTTCTACTATAAAGCATATGCTTCATAATGAAACATATGAAGCGTATTAAGTTTAAGAAGCCAGTTATAACATGATGAGCACATTATGATCTCGTTTTGGTATCAGGACGTCTCCTCCATCTCTACCGTTCTCCCGTCGTCATGCCTGGTAGGGTAAGAGGAGGGGGTCTTCTGACATAATGCACCATGGCAAAAATTATGCCAAGGGAAGTGATCCACTTTATCAAACTGGAGATCTATTTGTCTTATGGATGCTTCATGTCGGTTCAGAAGGCTGTTGTGGGGAGGGCAGAGGGGAAAGAAGGAAGGTCCTTCTGGCCCCAGCTTAGGCCAACTTTATACCAAATCTGAAAAAAAAAAAAAAAGGTATTGTTCATTCTCTAGACTTTGGAGGAATATGTGATAGGTTATAAGAAAGATTTGGAGGTGGGGGGGGGAGTTTTAAAGGAAACTGTGACCACTCACTACCTGAAACAAAAGTCTTTGAGTCCACTGCTTGCTGTGGACAGCAACAGAGAGCTGTTGCTGCAAGGCAGTCTCTGAGCAAGGGAGAGGGGTCATCTCACACAGACCTTGCGGAAGTGAGGAGTGCAGCACTGGGTCAGCTTTCAGAGAGTTTAGGAATGGTTGACCCTCTAGAAGCATGGTCAATGGAGGGAGGCTGCTGATACCTGGCTGTTCTCCGAAGGGTGGGCTCTTACTGGTTGAGCACGAGATTCCGGGTTACTGAAGCAACTGCTCATAGAAGTGAGGTTTATACCTGGTGTTGAGTTCAGTTCAGTCGCTCAGCTGTGTCCAACTACTTGCGACCCCGTGGACTGCAGCATGCCAGGCCTCCCTTTCCATCACCAACTCCCAGAGCTTGCTCAAACTCAGGTCCATCGAGTCGGTAATGCCATCGGTGTTAAGAGTCACCTAACAGTTTATCTTTGTGTGTGTGTGTGGCCGTGCTGCCATGGCTTGTGAGATCTTAGTTCCCAGCTCAGGGATCAAACCCAGGCCTCTGGCAGTGAGAGCACTGAGCCTTAACCACTGGACCGCCAGGGATTCCCAGCAATTCATCTCTTCCTAGGAGGATGGGAAACGTTATTTCTGTAGGGGAGAAGGACTGAGGCGGCAGGACAATCTACACGTGCATGGGGATGAATGGTCTCGGTGAAGCAGCCCAGGTGGGGCCTCTGTGCTGGAGCCAATCCCTGTTAGCCAGCACTGGCTTCTAAAGAAGGCTCCCGATGACGCCCAGAGTCTCCTGGACTTGGACTCAGGATGTGGTCGCGAACGAAGAGCCTTACCCGCTCCTTACCTACCCCAGTCTGGTGACAGGGTGAATTTCACGTTGATGAGGGGGGCGGTGGGGAGTAGCCCCTGGGCACCCCCCACCCTCAGGTTCTGACTGGGCCCTCCTCCCTCCCGAGTGGTGCCTTCCAGGACCCCGCAGGGCCAGCCGCTCCGTCCACAAGCAGATCAGAGCCTGCGAGGCCTCGGCCTCCGCCTCACCCTGCGTGGCAGCCGCGGCCAGCTGTCGGGCCCCCTGACCCTCCAGAGACTCTGGGGCTGGAATTCCTTGGGCAGGTTTCTCACCCTCTCAGTACTTCCTTCCAGCTTGTCTGGCAAATGAGAAGACCTCACAGGCTTCAGAAAGAGGGCTGTGGCAGAGACAGCTTTGAGAGGGATCAAGAGCTCAAGGAGGGGAGGAGATCACCGTTACAGTCTAAACCTCAGGCCCCGCTGGGGGCGTCAGACGATCACATGTCTGTAAACAACCAGCGCTGCCGGCCGGCTGTGTGAGTGCAGAGGCTCGCGTTACCGCGTGGCCCACATGGTGACTCACGGGTCCCCGGCTGACGGCTGGGTGGGTGGGACAGGGGCCTTAGAGGGGAGAGAAGAAGGGGGAGACTTTGAGATAGGGGTCGGGAGTGGCGTTGGGGTCGGGGGGTCTCTCCTATTCTGAGCCCAGTGAGAACAAGGGGGCTGGACCTTCTGCCTGTCATCCAGGTGACGCTCTCTCAAGTGAGAGAAATGGAGGCGCTGGGGGCGGGGGCGCCCAGCTCTGTGGGGAAGCCCTCACCCTCCTCCCTGTCTGGTGGTTTCTATGGTAACAAAGTTACCTCAGAAACTAGAAACACACCATCTTGTTTGCCTGGAGCCCCATGGCCTGTGAGGTGGGGCCCACAGACGGCTAGCAGGGACCAGGCTCTCATCTGCCTCAGTCACAGCCAATGTTGGGTGGGCGGTGAGGGGCCGGGAGGGGAGCTCCAGGCTCCCCTCAGGAAAGGGAAGGTTCAGCTTTCTCTAGAAAAAACAGCTGCTGGGCTCCGGTGCTGACAGAACCATCTTTCCACACCACGGCCCTGGCCTGTCACCGCCCTGTCTGGAGCCGTGGTTTCCCACCAGAGTGTGCGGAGGGGCCTATTCTGTGGGCCCAGCTCATAGATGTCTGGCCTGCTTCTCAGATTTGGAGCAGACACCATTCGCTTCCCCGCCTCCTCTCCTCTGTGCTCTATCCTGAGACGAGATAATTTGGTGAGGGGTAGAGAGCACAGGCTCTGTATTCAGACCTGTATTCAAATCCATTCCAGTCCCTGGTCAGTCATGAAATTCTGGCTCACTTAACTTCCACAGCTTTGGACACAATTGGTCCTCAGCTTTTGGGCTTCCCTGGTGGCTCAGAGGGTAAAGAATCTGCTTGCAACGCAGGACATCCAGTTTGATCCTTGGGTCTTAGCTTCTTCATTTGCAAGATAAGGAGACAGAAATGGATTATTTCTAAGTTTTCTTCAACCTTGAATGCCAAGATCATGCCACACGCATGCTTAAAGCCTTTCAGGGTCTCCCACTGCTTTGCAAAGTCCTAATTCCCTAGGATGGTGTCTGGGGTCCAGCCCGCCTTCCCCTTCCTGCCTTTTCCACCTGCTGGTACCGTCGGCATCACATCAGCTACACTGAACCACTTGAAAACCCTCGGCTTTTCTACCCTGGGTCTCTGTTAATGGGTTTTCTCCAACCTGTTAATGGGTCCCCAGCCATCTCTCCACACTCAATCTGGCCTATTCCTCAGTGTCACTGCCTTTGTGAAGTTGACCCTGATTTTCCTCATGTGTAAATTGGTTCTGACTTCTTTAATAGCACTCCATCTGCATTTGCTGAATCTACACGGACTTTCCCCCTTCTATTGTGATCATCTGTGCGTATCTGATTCCTTTGACTCTCTTTTTCAGTTCAGTTCAGTTCAGTCGCTCAGTCGTGTCNCACTGGTCCCCGATTTCCCTGGCCTCCATCAGCTAGGGAGGATGCTGCTGCAACCCCTGGCTGACGCCGCCAGGTGTGTGGGGGCTGTCCCGGCCGCACTCAAGGACCCACTTGCACTCGCAGCGGACGTGCTGAGAGAAGCTCATCTCCACAAAGAAGGGCTGGTCCAGAGAGCGGTACTTCATGAGCTGTGAGGAGACAAAGGTTGGGTGACTGGACTGCGGGGGTGGCCTGCGGGTTTCCAATACTCTGTTCAGCCACCCCTTAGGGGAGGACCAGACTCCCTATTTCCCACCAGCCTCTGTACTACACGGGCTTCCCTGGTGGCTCAGATGGTAAAGAATCTGCCTGCAATGCAGGAGAGCTGAGTTCAATCCCTGAGTAGGGATGATCCCCTGGAGAAGGGATAAGCTACCCACTCAAGTATTCTTGGGCTTCCCTGGTGGCTCAGATGGTAAAGAATCAGCCTGCAATGTGGGAGACCTGGGTTCAATTCCAGGTAGGGAAGATCCCTTGGAGGAGGGCTTGGCAACCCACTCCAGTACTCATGCCTGGAGAATCCCATGGACAGAGGGTCCTGTGATACAGCCCTTGGGATCGCAAAGAGTCGGACACAACGGAGCGACCAAGGCTTCCTTCCTTCCTTCTGTACTACGCACCCTCGTTCTGCTCGGAGCGTGGGGCAACAGCCCTCCCACCTGCCTGTGGACCCGAGGAGGCTCCTATCCCCCCTCTTCCCAAGGCCATCAGCAAAGCACAGGGTGGGAAGGTGGCCCGTGCTCTGAAGGCAGCAAGACCTATGTTCAAATCTTGGCTTTTCCACTTGCTCAGTAGATGAAACATCATCTCTGAAGCTCAGCTTCCCTTTGTGAAATGGGAATATCACTTGGCTCCAAGGGTTGAAAGTTGAGGTAACATTTCTGAAGCACAGTGCTTGGAAATTTCTGAAGTTTCAAGTGCTCAGAAAAAAACCCCAACATTGTGAGTGTGAGTGTGGAAGCAAAACTCAGGGCACCAAACACTCCTGGTATAAAAAGGGAGGTCTTGAATCCAAAAAGATTTCTTTCCCAACCTCAATCAGATGCCTTGTGTCCTGGGGTAGGGCTAATCCAGAGCCTGAGAAAGCTGCTAAGGGAGGAGGAGAGGGGGGCTCAAAGATGGGGTGGGGACTCAAGAAGGAGTGGGTAAGAACACCTGGGTGTCATTTTGGGTCCTGTGGCCCTGGCCTGCCCTCTCCCGGCCCCCTCTCTCGGGGGGCAGGCTCCGTGGCCCTCTGAGTGGCTGCGGATNAGGGAGGAGGAGAGGGGGGCTCAAAGATGGGGTGGGGACTCAAGAAGGAGTGGGTAAGAACACCTGGGTGTCATTTTGGGTCCTGTGGCCCTGGCCTGCCCTCTCCCGGCCCCCTCTCTCGGGGGGCAGGCTCCGTGGCCCTCTGAGTGGCTGCGGATGGCGGGGCAGGCTGGGGCCCGAGCCGGGGTGCCAGCCTACCTGCATGGTGACGTTGGCTGTCTCCAGGGCCATGCAGTGCATCTTCTCATCGCTGCAGCAGCCCGTGCAGCGCATCAGGGAGACGCAGGATGGGCTGAACATGTGCTCCACCTCGCTGGGGTACTCAGACACGATGTCCACCAGCCTCTCCACTGGCCGGCAGTAGCTGCGGCGCCACACCTGCTCGAAGGGCACCACTGCAAGGAGGCACAGACAGCTGGCTCAGGTCCCCAGGCATGGCAGGCCCTCCCCGGTGCAGCCCACCCCCGCTCCTCCAGGAAGCCCCCAGCCTACGTGAGCTCTCCCCCTGCTCTGAGCTCCCGATGTCAATTCTCTGGGATGACAGTTGGGCCTCCCTGCTGCCCGCCCCGGTTCATCTGCTAGATGAAAATCCCAGGGGAACAGAACTTCTTAGGGACTTGAGATTCTTGGCTCTGTTCTCAGCTCAGGTGCCGGCATAGGCCTCGGGGGCCTTGGAGCTTGGAGGAGAGTGTCCTGGTAATCTCCCCAGGCCCTCTGGATCTTTCTCAGGGCCTGACCTGGTCCTCCCTTGGTCTTGGGGAATTGGCAGAATACAGTTAGCTCTGCAAGTTCTGCAAGACTGGCTTGCAGAGTCCCGCAGGGAGGGTGAACCTTCCCTTTAGTCCTTATTTCCTCTAATATCTGGGCCAGCTCCTCCGCCTGGTGGCCCAGACTGCAGCCAATGACATGCCCCATCCCTGCTCTCCATTTTCTGTTGGGCCACCCTTGCATGGGCCTAGGGCCACATCACTCAGATTCCCTCTTTTGGTCCATGCTCCTTGCCCCCTTCTCATTTCTAACCAAGTAAAGCCCACCACCCACTCCTCTGGCCCTGCCTCCCTGCCTCCTCTCTGAAGCCTTCTCCAACTTGTCCGAAATGAACAGATGTTCCTCTTTTGAGCATAACAGCCTCAAGAGCTTGCTTTATCTCTGTCACTGGTGGCTTTTATCATTTTTACAAGCAAGTTGAGGCTCCTTGTAGACAGGCACCCAAACACCCAGTAAACACAGGCTAGGTAATTACTGATTGAGTAGATGATAGTTCACTGAAAATTATCGGGGACATCCCCGACCCCCACGACGTCCTGGTGGTTGTGACTGGATCTTTGGGGGCCTGATCTGGAGTCTCTCAAAAGATGCCGCTCCTTTCGGAGAGGGTCTGGGGCCTGGACCCAAACACAGACTCTCAGGAAGTGAATAGCCAGGGTCAGGAGACAGGCTCCTGGTCCCAGCCCTTGGCTGTGTGACCTTGGGGAGGTCACTGCACCTTTCTGGGTGTATCAGTTTCTCCAGCTGGGGAAAAAGAAGGCAGCTGGGGAAAAAGAAGGCGGCTGGGAAGAGATGGTTGCTAAGGACTCCCCCAGCTCTGACAGGCGCTCTGTGTTTCTGTGTGCGCTGCGCACCCGACCCAGCCCAGCCTTGAGACTGCGGGCGGAGACACATCGCCAATCCTGGGTCACCCTGCCCTGCATTGGATGGTCGTTCTCCTCTGGTAGGAGAGGACAGGGGAGCTGAACCACCTGGGGTCCCTGCAGCCTCTGCCCTGGGGCAATGGCTGCTCCCAGCAGCCCCTCACTTCCTTCCACAGCCCTTCCTAGGAGGTAGAAAGGGCTGAAGTCCATTCTACTGAGCCTTCAAGGACGTGAGTCTCAGGGTAATCTCGGAGGAAAAATAAACTTCAGCCCTAGCAGAGGCCCTCGGGAAAGACTGCAAGCCGGTGGAAAATACCCAAGAGGCAGTGTGTCCACGTGGAGCTGGCTGGGGCAGCACAGAGCAATAAACCACGCTTATCTGGGCGTCTGCGTCTCCATTCTGCCCTGTCTGTTGCAGGGGCGCTAGGGCTGGGTCCAGGGATGAGAAGGGGACCAGAGGCCTCCCTGATCCTGCCTCTCTAGGCCTCTGGGCCACTCTCCCTGGACCCAAGCAGGAAACAAGGCCATGTCCGCCAGGCAGCCCAAAGTCCCAGGAAACTGGCCTTTGCAGGGAGAGGTCAGAGGAGCGGCACCCTAATGTACCTCCATGAGTGTGTGTTTAGTCTAAAACCTTCATGAGCACTACATAACTCTCAACGTTTAATCTCTGCCTTGGAAAACGTAAATAACAGCAGAAGAATAGCTGGCTGCCAAAGTGCCATAAAGAAGATTCAGGGTCCCGCCCCAGGACCAGCCATCAGGAAGAGCCCAGAAGCAGAGGAGGGGCCCCGAAGCCCCCTACCATCCCACAAGCAGACTCCAGCCCAGCCGGGATGTGGGGCCACTGCCAGGCTAAGCAGAGCCCGGCAGGGCTGAGAAAGCAAAAGAGACTTCCTGTTCCCCCAACACCCACCACATGGACTGTGTCAACAGGACCCAGGCTCCAGGGCCCTGAAGCCCGGCACATCCTGGGCCACATGGCCCAGACGGCGTTGGGAGAGGGCAGAGAAGGCGGTGGGCTGAGCCTGGTTTACCTGGTGGTCATCAAGGAAGAGGGCCGCTCATCCCTGGGGCTGCTGTCTTGGGGTGTGGGAGAAACAGAGGGTGCTGGGCGAGGGGCCGGGTGAGAGAGCACAATGACCGCTCCCAGATGTGGGCTGAGCCCCTCAGCAAAGAGCTCTGCTCACCTGCTCCTGAGAGCACTTCCTCTGGCCCCCGACCTGCTTAGAGGCCAGGGTCCAAGAGAAGAACAGTATATGTGGGGAGGTGTTGCCTGTGACCCAGGCAGGCGCCTGGCTGCCCCCAGGGCCATGAGTGGGCTCCCTTGCCAGCCCCTGGGCAAGCTTCCAGTCTAGCTCCAGCTGCCTACCACCCAGGACAGAGGAGATCCCTGGATGGGAAGTGTTTCATCCTGAGAGCAAGCTCCTGACGAGGCCACTGGGTTGGGGTCGGGGGACAGGACTGGGCAGAGCCGCAGGCCATCATCAGCCTGAACCCAGCAGGTATCCCCTTGGCAGTCACCGGCAAAGCACATAGCCAGCCGGCCTCGAGAGACACCCTGTTCATGCCTGCTCAGCTGTGAGCCATGGGGAGGCCTGGTGTCATAAACTCCAGCTCTGCCACACGTCCGGAGGGGTGTCTAAGCCTTTAGGCAACCCCAAGGGCCTCTCTGAGCCCCAGAGCCTTCATCTACAAAACGTAGAGAATATGAGTGCTTTCCTAGTTCACAGCTTGTGGTTAGCATGGAGTTACAGTAAGTGGCTGATACTATTACCATGAATAGTAACAGTAAAAAAAAAAAAAGAAAAATCAGCGTCTGTGGCTGCAGAATACAGAGCACACTGTCTCTTGTCTGGTATTACGAGGGGATGTCGTTTTCAGGGTTTTGATAACTGGGGTCCAAAATTCTTTCCTTGGTCACAATACAGGCTCCCTAATCAATGATGATGATGAGAGGGGAGCTGCCCTAAGGGACTGACACTTCCAAGCTTCCTCATCCAGGTCCCTGGGATAGATATATACTATTGGGACACCTCTATGGAGTCAGAGAATCCTGCCACCTGGGAAAAAGAACCTTTAGATATCATCTGGTCTAACACTCCCATCGGAGAAGGCAATGGCACCCCACTCCAGTACTCTTGCCTGGAAAATCCCATGGACGGAGGAGCCTGGTGGGCTGCAGTCCATGGGATTGCCACTAGTCGGACACGACTGAGCAACTTCACTTTCCCTTTTCACTTTCATACATTGGAGAAGGAAATGGCAACCCACTCCAGTGTTCTTGCCTGGAGAATCCCAGGGACGGGGAAGCCTGGTGGGCTGCCCTCTATGGGGTCGCACAGAGTCGGACATGACTGAAGCGACTTAGCAGCAGCAGCAGCAGCAGCAGCAACACTCCCATTTTACAGATGATGAAACTGAGGCTCAGACTTCTTTGTCCAAAAAATACTAAAAGGATCAAAAGGGCCATGGGGTGGAGATAGGTGATGGGTCCCTCTCCAAATCCCAGAAAGCCTAATGTTGTGCCAGTCCCAGAGGGGACTGCAGGGCTAGGGAGAGGGTATCAATGAAATCAGTAGCAGCTACTGCCCCACCTTCTCAGTGCCCAAGGGGCCTGGGACTTAAGCTGGCAGAGCATGACCAAGTCCAGGAGAGGCTGGCTACCAGGCGGTAGAGGGAGGGTGTTCCCAGCACGCAGAGGCTACCCCGCGTGTGCGTGCGCACGTCCCTACACGCTCCCTTTCTTCCGTGGGAAGTGGTGTGTGGCCTGCCTGCACGTCTCGGAGAGGCAGGGAGGGAGGAGCAAGGCGAGGGGCCTGGCATGGGGCTCCTGCCTTCTGCACGTATGTCTCTTTGGCAAATGTCTTGCCCTTTGAAGATTCTCCCCTGATGCAACCCAGGGTGGGGAGTGGAGGGGCCAGAGAGGGCACGACTCACTCTGTCTGTGTGTAGTCAATGGAGAGGTCTCCTCAGATCCCTGAAGTTCCTCCAGCCTGGCTGCTGGGAAGTCCCCTTGCCCCTCCCTGGTCCTCCTGATTGCTGGCCCACTGCAGCCTGCTTCTGGACCCTCAGTCTGGCCCTTGGCACTCATTGCTGCACAGCCTTCCAAGACCCCATCTGCCCCCTTGTATCATGCTGGGAAAAGGCTCTGAGCCAACTGTTTGGACACTGGGTATATGCGCCCCTGCCCTGTTCTCCTGCCCAGTGACCCTGGCCCAGGAAGAGACCTCTCTAGGCCTCTGGGTCACAATGGAAGGGGGATCTCTCAGGCCCTGCCAACTCTGTCAGCTAAGCCCTCAGCTAGCTTGCAGACTCTTCCAACTTAATATCGGCCTGCACCCACTCTTCATGCCAACCCTTTCCCATCCGCTGCTGAGCCCTGGGATGTGAGGGCTTGGGGAGCCCTGCACCACGCCCTCCCTGCCCAGCCAGCTTACCTTCCACCTCTGATGAAATGTTCCCAGGAGACAAGGCCCACTGCTGTGGACAGAAAGGTGCAGAGGTGAGGGGAACGACCTTGGGCCTCTGTGCTCTGGGATCCTGTGCATTGGCAAGACCACAGAGGCCCCCTCCACCCTCCTGCCCACCTGCTGCTCAGACATTCCGCCCCATCTCATGGCTCGCTCTTTCCAGTGCAACTGACAACTCGAGGGAGCCTGGATGGGTTTCCTCATTTGGAAAGGGTGGGAGACTAGAGAAGTTTTTGGAGACCCATTTGCCTGCTATGTCCCAAAGATCTGGTGAGACTATGAGGGTCTCCCTTCTACCCAGCTCCCAGGCAGCCTGGCTAGGTCCTGTGCAGCTTGCCTTGGCTGGGCGCCAGAGCCCAGGGGGAGGCCATCAGCTGGTGGGAGCGGAGGCGCTGGAGCCGGTGGCGCCAGGAGCTGCTGCCGCCGGTAAAGTTACACCTCTAAGCAGCCCTGCAGCAGGCGGGCGGGCGGCGGGTGGTACGGCTCTCCTGCCCCCTCGTGGGACTTGCCCAGCCCACCTACTTCTGCGTTGGGGCCGGGGACTCCCAGGGCAATGGGATAGGGCCGTGGGGGTACCGTGGTGGGAAGGGAGCTTCACTGGCTTTGTCAGGATTTCACTGCCCCAGCTGGCTTGCAGCCAGACTCACCCAGCTCCTGGGAAAAGGGCTCTGTTCACTTCCCCAGGCCCTGCACTCAGGACCTCCGGCTGCCCACCGGGGGAAAGAGGGCACAGTGCGACTCTTGTCTCACCCCTCCGCCCCAGCCCACCCAGGAGCCCTGGGCTCGGCCTGGAGCCTTGGTGGGGGCAGGGCCCAGCCTCCCCTACCAATGGCCTCTTGGGCTGGTTTCCCTTCCACCAGGCCAGGTCAGAGGTCCTGGGGGTGCCTGCCTGGTCACAGGGCCTCGACCCTGACCACAAGGCCAGGGACCCGCCTGGGATTAGCAGAGAGACGCTTTTAGCAAAGCCACTGGGGGCTCCAGGGGCCAGACAGGAAACCTCCCTCCCTTCTCTGTGGCTTCCCTGCCCCCGCCAAGACAGACCCCAGGGGCTGCAGTCTGGGACAGTCCAGCCCGAGGTCTCCTCCCAGAGGACCGGTCCAGCCTGGCTCCTGGGAAGCGTGTGGACATCCTTGGGGGTGCCATTGCCCGCTGTGGGTCTGGGATTTCAGAACCCCGCCCCTCCCCATTCCCAGGCTGACGGTGGAAGTCTTACCGGCGCAGGCAATGCCAGCCCCGTCAGGAGCTGCAGGAAGCAAGTGAACAGTCTCACGGTAGGCATCTTCTCAGACGTACCAAGCCAGGGGACTCCAAGAGAAAACCACCATGCTCATCTCCAGGGGAAGCCCCTGGCGCAGGACCGGAGTTGGATGGGAGCTGGATGCCCCCCCTCACTGCTGCCCCGAGGTCCCCGTGGGCGGCCTGAGCATCCTCTGAAAGTCCTGGAGATTTTGGAGGCCCCCGCAGGTAAGGCTGATGCAGAGTCCGGCGAGGCCGGGCGGCGTGGGACAGGCGGGCTCTTGGGAGGGCGGGTCAGGAACCTCAGCGCGATCCCGGGTCCTCTCTCTCTCCCTCGTAGCTGGCCAGTGATGCCGCTTCTCGCTCAGACAGCAGCTCCCTTCTGGGACTTAAAGCTTGTTGGCGGCGGTGTTTCAGGGGCCGCGGACAGGGCGGGGCCGCACGGCCGCCCCGCCCACCGCCGACGAGGCTCCAGACCCGAGTCCCAGGGAGAGGCCGAGCCCAGCGGGGCCAGAGGGCGGCCGGGCGGCGTAGATCTGAGCCCCAGCTCCCTTGGCCCGCAGTGCGTGGAAGGGGCAATCCCGACGCGGACTTGAAAGAAGGCCAGCCGGACCCGTGCCCGCATCCTCCCCAGCGACGCTCCGAGCCTTCTGCGGCCGCCAAGCACGGGGCACCATCGAACTCAGGCAGCACCCAGTGCGGGCCGCGAAGAGGGGACCACAGCTCGGCTCTGGCCACCTCGGGTACGGGGCAGCCAGGTCAGCCCGCCGCCTGTGCCCAAAGCTCCTGATGTTAGCGGCCTTTGCAGAGACACCGCTTCAGACCTCCCAGGAAGGCAATGATTTGGTCTGGCACTTCATGGTGCCACCTTATACCATCGCCATAATACTCCAGGGTGAAAGAATTATCAGCCCTATTCTACAGAGGAAGCCGTGTCGGACTCTGCGGCCCCATGGACTGCAGTCGGCCAGGCTCCGTGGGCAGAGCAAAGAGTCTGACATGACTGAGAGCCTAAGCACAGCACACAGCACACAGATGAAGAAACCGAGGTTCCAAGAGTGCCCCTGCCTGTGTGTGCTGGACACACATATGTACTCTGGAAAAGTGTGTGTGTGTAACTAAGCCAAGCCATGTGGCTGTCTCTTCAGCCCAAGCACCATCCTCCTAGCCAGGCACTCAGACAGCAGGCACCGGCCAGGACTTCAGCACTATTTCCTCTTGTGGGAAGCAGTTTTCCCAGGCCTTGCCGGCAAACTGGCCACATGTGGGTTGGAGAGGGGCCGAGTGCAGCGTTTCCTCCAGGTCCCAGGAGAAGGAGGAGGTGTTCCAGTGCAGCAGGGGGCTGTGCGTGCGTCCGTGCCTGTGCCTGTGTGTGGGCATTTAGGTGCAGTTGTGAAGGTCCCCCGTGTGCTCCCAGTCTCTGGGTAGTCTGAGTGTCTGTGTAAATGTCGCTTGTGTGAGGGTCTGTTCTCTTGGCATCTCTGTATGCCTGTGTGATTGTGTGTGTGGTGTGTGATTTTTCTGCTGGCTTTGGAAGTGTGTCTAAATGTGCCTTTCGGCGGGATTGTGAATTCGTATGCCTGCCCATGTCTTTGTGAATATCTGGGCCGGCTTCTGTGTGTGACTGTGCATCTCTCTGCATCTCTGTGTGTGTCTTCAAGGGCTCATCACCACCACCACCACCCTCTGTGCACAGCTTCCTGGATGCAATAACCTGGCAGGACTCGGGGTCACGGGTTGGCCTGGGCCTGGGGCTGGTGGGTGGCTGTAGGAGAGGGGGGATGTCTGAGAGGCGGGCCCTACAGCTCACATTCCAGCCAGCAAAAGAGAGACCAGAGCAGCCCCAGACCTCACCCCAGTGACCTCTGCGTCCGCTGTCTGCCCGCCCACCCATGTGGGGCTGCCTCTGGCTTGGCCAGCCCCAAGCCCAGAGCTACAGGAGCCAGAGGCCAGTCACCAGCCAGCTAGGTGGGGGCTGCAAGAACTTTCTAACGAGCTCCAACATGCTGAGGCTCGTGGAGCAGACAGATTCCTTCCTGGGCCCAGGGTCTTGGTGGAGAATGTCTGGGCATCCCTGCTATGTGTGTGTATGAGGAGTGAGTAGATGAGTGTTTGGGCATATCTGGATCATATATGTTTGCCCATAATATCTGTATTTATGTGTGTCTTTATTTTGGATTTGTGATTGTGGGCACGAGTGTGTTTTGTGTATGAGTGGGTGTTTTTAAGTATCTGTATTGTACATGCTTTGGAGAAGGAAATGGCAACCCACTTCAATGTTCTTGCCTGGAGAATTCCATGGACAGAGGAGCCTGGTGGGCTACAGTCCATGGAGTCAAAAGAGTTGGACATGACTGAGTGACAAACACACACATTGTATACGCATGTCTATAACAGAGTGTTTTGAGCACTTACGCATCTTTGCATATGTATTCAGTTCAGTCGCTCAGTCGTGTCTGACTTTTTGTAACCCCATGAATTGCAGCACGCCAGGCCTCCCTGTTTATCACCAACTCCTGGAGTTTACCCAAACTCATGTCCATTGAGTCGGTGATGCCATCCAGCCATCTCTCATCCTCTGTCATCCCCTTCTCCTCTTGTCCCCAATCCTTCCCAGCATCAGAGTCTTTTCCAATGAGTCAACTCTTCACATGAGGTGGCCAAAGTATTGGAGTTTCAGCTTCAGCATCAGTCCTTCCAATGAACACCCAAGGCTGATCTCTTTTAGGATGGACTGGTTGGATCTCCTTGCAATCCAAGGGACTCTCAAGAGTCTTCTCCAACACTACAGTTCAAAAGCATCAATTCTTCAACATTCAGCCTTCTTCACAGTTCAACTCTCACATCCATACATGACCACAGGAAAAACCATAGCCTTGACTAGACGGACCTTTGTTGGCAAAGTAATGTCTCTGCTTTTTAATATTCTCTCTAAGTTGATCATAACTTTCCTTCCAAGGAGTATAAGGGAGCATGTATTTGCGTGTGCATATGTATGTGTTTGTTTTCATTCATTTGTTCTTTCATTCAACATGCACTGCTTCAGCCCTACTATACTCAGATGGCTGGGAATGCCACAGTTCCCTTTCTACTCTCTGGGGTAAGTCCAGTGTCTGGGTAGTGTCTACGATTCCTGCAAGTGTACCTCAGATTTTTGTCACTAAACTGAAGACCGTATCTTTCTATATCTTGTGCTGTGAGATGAATTGGCTAGGGTAGGCTAGTGGAAACCAATTAGACTTCAAAATGCCCATGGGTCAGATAGAAGTTTACTGTTGCTCATATCCAGTCCAGGGCAGGTGCGCTGGGGGCTCTGCTCCCCAGGACTGTGACTCCAGTCCTTATCAGCTGTATTACTTCAAGTCACTTCCCTTACTTCTCAGAGCCTAGACTTCCTCCATCTCAAGTTGGAATAATAACTTGCTTACCTCATAGGTGAGGGCTGCTAAAATACCTGGAGTACAGGAAATATTAGCTGTTAGGCATGATTTCTAATTCAACTTTTTATTTTTATCGGAGATATAAAGACACTACAGAGTAGAGTCCTTACCATCCTGGACGAGAGGCAGAAAATGAAGAATCTCATGATCCTGAATTGCAGAGGCACAAAGTATGCAGGTATTTGCACTTGTGCACGCGTGCATACCTGAGCCAGCAGGGATGGCAACCCATTCCAGTATTCTTGCCTAGAGAATTCTATGGACAGAGAATCCTGACAGTCTACAGTCCATGGGGTCACAGAGAGTCAGACATGACTGAGTGACTAACACACATGCATGCATACACACACACAGACACACAGACACAACACTCACAACCGATCACCGTCACCATCCAGGCGGTCAGTCCCCAGCTGTGCCTGCGGCCTTCTGAGTAGATCCAGGTGCTGAGCAGGTCCATGGGCAGCATCGGTGTTCACGACTCAACACTTAGCTGTGGAGTGTGGCAATCATTTGTCTTTGTTTCAGGGAGAGAATGAGTGTTTTCTGAGTGCCTATTATGTGTCAAGCAGCATACTTGGTGCTTTTAACACTTCAACCCATTGAGTTCTCACCACAACCCTATATGTGTGTGTGTGTGTGTGTGTGTGTGTGTGTGTGTGTGTGTTTAGTCACTCAGTCATATCTGACTCTGAGACTCCATGGACTGTGTCTGGTCAGGCTCTACTGTCCATGGGATTCTCCAGGCAAGAATACTGGAGTGGGTAGCCATTCCCTTCTCCAGGGGGATCCTCCCGACCTAGGGATTGAACCCGGGTCTCCTTCATTGCAGGCGGATTCTTTACTGTCTAAGCCGCTAGAGAAAATGGAAGTGCTGGGAGTTGAAGTAATTGGCCCATAAAACATTTAGCTACCAGGGAAGAAACAGAGATGGAGATAAAGCTTAGGTCTTTCTCCAGGGCTCTTTCCAGTGAGCCATGAGGTCTCTCTGCAAGCAGATTGCAGACACTTTGAAGGTAGGGCTGATGTCCTGAAGCTTTTCTGGATCTTCCCTTTGCTCGAGTGGAATGGCTGCTTGACTTACTCTGAAGGCTGATGTGTGGGAGGGAGAAACCGTCATCTCAGTCCTGGAATTGGCCCTGTTGCAGGTAAATACAGGTAAACACAAGGGTCTAGGCCATAGGAATGTTGATTGCACCATGACAATAGTCCCCTTGAGCAGCTGTGGGTTCTAGTCCTGCATGCGGGCTGCCTCTTGAGACTGCCCTAAGACACAGGGCTTCCCACACCTTGCATTAGTCATGGTCTGAGCCTGAAACACTTGCCCCAGCCCATCCCTATTTCTTGGCTTCTGGCTTCCTAACTCATTTTCTCATTTCGGTCTGGCCTCTTCATAGCCTTGACCCTCTGATCTATTTCCCAACTCTGATTTCTTCCTTCTCCCTTGATGACATTGATCATTAGCCTCTGGAGCGGTGTCTCAGGTGGCTCTGACCTTGTCCCTGGGCCCCAGATGGTGTCCAGAGATGAGAGAGAAGCAGAATATCCAAGGATGAGAACCTCCTGCTTCCTGGCTGGCAGGGAAAGGGGCAGCGGGCAGCATGGGCCAAAGGCCTTTGCCCTTTATAGCCTGGATGTGTGCTGTACCACCAGCAAGCCAAAGTCAGCAGCAAGGAGACGGTTGGCTGGCCTCTCTGCCTTCTCGTCCAGCCTCCTGGGCCAGTGGACCCATCCCAGCCTCAACCCTGAGTCTCTCTCCTTCTCTCCATGAACTTCATTCAAGCTCCACTGGCCTCCTGGCCACCAGCACTCCTAACCCAGGCTCCCTCCGCACTTTGAATTTCCCTTCTATAATGGCGCCTGGCCCTCAGTATCGTCACTGCCCAGATGCTGGTTTGTCTTCCCTCAGCTTATAAGACAGACACTTGTTCACCTTTGGGCCCCCCAGTACTTTGTGCAGTGCCTGGCGCACTGCAGGGGCTTACTTGATGTTTGTTGAGGTGGGCCCATCCTCAGAGCACTCTCTCCTCTCTCCACAAGGAAAATGTCCCAAGCCTACTCATTCCTTATCCAAAAGTCCTTCAGCCTTCAGAGGTAGCCCTCCTAGACCCCATGCTCAAGACAACTTGGGTGGGCCCCTCTGGTCGGGTGGTGTGGGAAAACAATCTCCCGTTACTATGTAATCCTCCTCTGGGTTGGTCACCACAGCCCTCCCAGCCCCCAGGGGACACGGCTCATGCCTTGGGCCAGAGACCAGAACCTGGTGGGAGGCCTAGGGTAGGTCCGAGTTGGAAGAGAGACAAGGGTAGAACCCACGGGGGGCCAAGTGTTTCCCAGGAGTGGAAAGCAAGATGGCAGCCGCCATAAGACAGCGAACGAGGGCAGCCAGACGTGCCCTCGGCCTTAGCCCAGGCTTTGGGGGTGACGTGTTGTCACCAGAGGATTGGAAACCTGTACTTGGGGAACTTGGCAGCCAGGGCTGGGCTTTTCGTGTTTTCTGTAATTTTTTCCCTTTTGTTCTCCCTTAGTATTTAGTAAAGTCCTTTGTGAAAATGCCAGCTGGTCTCAGCTGTGCGAAGTGGAATGACAAAGGGGTACTCTGTGCATGCTTGGGACCTCACTTAGTGGCAACAGCAAAGTCAAGGCGCAGCAGGGGCACAGGGGCCTCAGCCAGCACCTTGTGTCCAGCAGCCTCACTGACACTGCCGTTCCTTCCAGGCTCTTCCAGGTTCCAGCCTGGGCTTTATCGAAACCAGAAGAGCCAGAGGACTGGCAGGCTGTTTTGAGGGAAGGCATTTGTTCAGATCCCCAAGTTTCCAAAGCTCTCTAGAAATCCAGAGGCCAGGACCTGCCGTGCTCCGGCTACACAACCAGAGCCCGTCCTCCCAGGGCAGGGGGCTGGAAGGCTGGATGGGGGTCCTTGACCAGCTGTTCTCCTGAAATTGGGCCTTTGAGCTGTACCATAGCTGCCTTCCCGTCCTGCCCCCATAGCTCAGGGCCCTTGCTAAGCCTTGGTCCCCCACCTGCCTGCTGCCTACTGGGATGGACACGGTGGGTCCCTTCCCAGCTGCCGAGCTGTTCGACGTCCCATGTCCCGTGACAACGCCCCCTTTTCCTCCCAGCCCCTCCTCTCCTTCCCATTGTGTGTCCCAGCTGCCCTGGTGAGAGGGGCCAGGGAGACCGTCCTCCTAAGGAACAATCTCCCCTTTCTCTCTGGGGTGTAAGTGATACAGGAGAAGAGGAAGCAATTTGTAACTAATCGGCTGTGATGTGGAACAGAGCTCTCTGAGAACTGGAAGGCCTGTGACAGCTCGGGGCCGTCCTTCCCTGGCAACAACAGCTGGGTGGCTGGTGTGGCAGGTCGGCCTCCTCCTCCCCCACTCCGCCAAGGAGGCCTGAGGGCAGAGGGCAGGGGGCCGCTCTTGCCCGCCCTGTGTAGCACCTCCTGTGTGCCCGGCGAGCTGCAGAGGGGAGAAGGATGGATGAGCACTAGGAGACTCATATGAGGAGGCAGTGTCTGGCAGGGCTTGAGAGCTTGTCTCTTTCTAGCTGCGTGGCCTTGGGCAAGTCTTTCCAGCTTTCTAATCCCGTCTTTAGTGGCTGGGTTTAAGTGAGAAAGTAGAAGTCGATCACATAGCAGAGTGCATGGTGCATTGTGTTAAATAACTTCAGCCGTTATCATTGTTTCCTGGGGATAGGGGGACGGCATGGGCCAGATCACCCCCTCTAAGCATCAAGCAGATATCCCATGGTCACCATGGTTACCATGGATGGCAGGAAAGCCATCCCAGAGGAGGCAAGGCTTCCAGGCTAGTCCTCTGACCTCCAAGGGGGTGGAGTCAACCTCAGAGACCTCCTTCTCCATAGCACGGGAGTGGCAGGAGAGGAGAGGGCACCCTCATGCACCCCCATCCTTGGGCCCCTTCTCCGTGCCGTTCACCCAAGGAGACAGAGATGCTTTCGAGTCATAGACAATCACAGATCGTTGTGAATTGGCCTCTGAAGAACCAGAGTCCAGGTGCAGAGTGCTATGGGAACGCCAAGAAGGAAAGAGGATGCTGGCGTGCGTGCATCTGTGTGTGTCCGCGCGTGCATGTAGGGACGAGAGATCCAAATCAATATTGAATCTCCCTGGCCTGGGAACCCTGACCATTCCTTCCTCTAGGGGAAGCCTCCACCCAGAAGCTAGAAGGGAGATGGGCCCTAGAACCAGGGCCTGATGCTCCTAGAGGAAGGAGGCTGAATGCCCCAGCTGTGTCTTCCGGGTGGCAGTGTGACAAAAGTCTTCTGCAGGGACTCCTCCCAAAGGAAAGAAGTCATGCCTGCTTTCTGGTAGCAATTGAAGGACTTCCTAGCACCTGGTAGGAATAGGTGTACGTGGGGAGTAGAAGAAAATAGCAACCAGAAGACCCATCCCAGCCCCTCACCCTCGAAGCACCATGTCCAGAGGCTGCAGAGTCTGGGGAGCCAGCCAGCCTGTCCTCCGTCCGGCCTCCCGGAGTTGGCAGGGCACAAAGGACCTAGAGTCTTGGCTCAGCGCTCCCCCGATGTCGGGAGCCCAGGGGGCTGTGAGGGGCTTCTGTTCTCGTCAGGAATGACGCCGCCTCTGTTATGGGTCGAAAGGTTAGTGTAGACAGTATAGACTAAACATCTCATAATTGGAATGGTGTGGATCTGGGTGAGGTTTGCTGTGAGGGCCCGTATCTGTTCCATTTTAATGTCATCCTTTAGAGTGTTAGTCCCTGGTCAAGCTGTCATTCTGCACTTCAGAGTGAGGGGGCCAGGGCTGTGAATAGGCTGGACTCTGGGCTACAGGGGGAAGAGAAGGAATTGCATCTTCTCTGGGTCCTTCACTCATTCAGCCCTACTCTGTACCAGGCCCTGGGCTCACTGTGGGGGACGCCAAGAGCACGATGGTGCTGGAGGAGCTTCTGGTCTTAAATAACACCAAGTCCATGCAAAACAAAACCGTCCAGGGTCTCCGCTGCAGACCCATGGACTGCATGCAGGTGAGCGGCTCTTACCTTAGATGTCTGTCCGCTGGAGGGCATTCTAACACAGAAGAATGTTCCAGAGACTTGCCAGGAGGTCCACAGAGCAGGCAAGGAAGGTTTCGCATGGAGAAGGTGACACTTGTGCAGTGTCTCACAGGATGATGGAAGTTTATCTGGAATCGAAGCGGGGAAAGAGCTTTCTGGTCAAGGGGAGTAACCTGGTGAGGCATGGATTATTTGAAAGACATAGAAGAATCTGGTGGGGCTGGACAGAGTGCAGGCCTGGGACAGTGTGCATCCGTACCTGAAGAAGAGGCTGGAAAGGAAGGCTAGAGTCAGATTGTGAAGAGATTTGAAGGCCATACTGTGAGTTTGCAGTTAATTCCAAGGGCTCCAGGGAGCCACTGCAGGTTCTTGAATAAGAGAGTGATATGGCCAGAGGTGGAGGGTTGGCCTGGAGGCAGGCAGGCCAGATCTGTGCTTATGATAGAGCTGAGAGAGATTTGACTCAGGACAGTGGTTGTGTGAAGAGACGAGATAAGATTTATTGTCACCCAGATAGAAGAGCTCATTTCCCAGCTGTCTCTGGAGCTGGCAGTGACCTTATGACCAAGTTTTGGCCAATCCTTGCCCCTGAGGGCTTCTGAAGAGTTCTGGGTGTAAGGGAAGATTGGGAATTAGGACTTTGAAGAGTCCCCTTAAAAAAGAAGCTTGCTTTGCTTCTCCAAGCTTTTGCCTGGAACTCAAATATGATGGCAGGAGCTCTTGCAGTCATCTTAGACCTTGAAGATGAGTTGAAAGGAAACTGGATCCCTGAAAACTTTGCAAAGTCTTCATACCAGCCCTGTCTATTAATGTCCAAACTTATTTTATGTGAGGAGAAAATAAACTTCCATCTTGTTTAAGTCATCACTTCGGAGTTTTCTGTTAACAAATGTGCTCTTCCACATTTTGCCATATAAAGGTAAGAGCATGAGTTCCACAGTTTTATATGAGTCNAGGCCTTTGCCCTTTATAGCCTGGATGTGTGCTGTACCACCAGCAAGCCAAAGTCAGCAGCAAGGAGACGGTTGGCTGGCCTCTCTGCCTTCTCGTCCAGCCTCCTGGGCCAGTGGACCCATCCCAGCCTCAACCCTGAGTCTCTCTCCTTCTCTCCATGAACTTCATTCAGGCTCCGCTGGCCTCCTGGCCACCAGCACTCCTAACCCAGGCTCCCTCTGCACTTTGAATTTCCCTTCTATAATGGCGCCTGGCCCTCAGTATCGTCACTGCCCAGATGCTGGTTTGTCTTCCCTCAGCTTATAAGACAGACACTTGTTCACCTTTGGGCCCCCCAGTACTTTGTGCAGTGCCTGGCGCACTGCAGGGGCTTACTTGATGTTTGTTGAGGTGGGCCCATCCTCAGAGCACTCTCTCCTCTCTCCACAAGGAAAATGTCCCAAGCCTACTCATTCCTTATCCAAAAGTCCTTCAGCCTTCAGAGGTAGCCCTCCTAGACCCCATGCTCAAGACAACTTGGGTGGGCCCCTCTGGTCGGGTGGTGTGGGAAAACAATCTCCCGTTACTATGTAATCCTCCTCTGGGTTGGTCACCACAGCCCTCCCAGCCCCCAGGGGACACGGCTCATGCCTTGGGCCAGAGACCAGAACCTGGTGGGAGGCCTAGGGTAGGTCCGAGTTGGAAGAGAGACAAGGGTAGAACCCACGGGGGGCCAAGTGTTTCCCAGGAGTGGAAAGCAAGATGGCAGCCGCCATAAGACAGCGAACGAGGGCAGCCAGACGTGCCCTCGGCCTTAGCCCAGGCTTTGGGGGTGACGTGTTGTCACCAGAGGATTGGAAACCTGTACTTGGGGAACTTGGCAGCCAGGGCTGGGCTTTTCGTGTTTTCTGTAATTTTTTCCCTTTTGTTCTCCCTTAGTATTTAGTAAAGTCCTTTGTGAAAATGCCAGCTGGTCTCAGCTGTGCGAAGTGGAATGACAAAGGGGTACTCTGTGCATGCTTGGGACCTCACTTAGTGGCAACAGCAAAGTCAAGGCGCAGCAGGGGCACAGGGGCCTCAGCCAGCACCTTGTGTCCAGCAGCCTCACTGACACTGCCGTTCCTTCCAGGCTCTTCCAGGTTCCAGCCTGGGCTTTATCGAAACCAGAAGAGCCAGAGGACTGGCAGGCTGTTTTGAGGGAAGGCATTTGTTCAGATCCCCAAGTTTCCAAAGCTCTCTAGAAATCCAGAGGCCAGGACCTGCCGTGCTCCGGCTACACAACCAGAGCCCGTCCTCCCAGGGCAGGGGGCTGGAAGGCTGGGTGGGGGTCCTTGACCAGCTGTTCTCCTGAAACTGGGCCTTTGAGCTGTACCATAGCTGCCTTCCCGTCCTGCCCCCATAGCTCAGGGCCCTTGCTAAGCCTTGGTCCCCCACCTGCCTGCTGCCTACTGGGATGGACACGGTGGGTCCCTTCCCAGCTGCCGAGCTGTTCGACGTCCCATGTCCCGTGACAACGCCCCCTTTTCCTCCCAGCCCCTCCTCTCCTTCCCATTGTGTGTCCCAGCTGCCCTGGTGAGAGGGGCCAGGGAGACCGTCCTCCTAAGGAACAATCTCCCCTTTCTCTCTGGGGTGTAAGTGATACAGGAGAAGAGGAAGCAATTTGTAACTAATCGGCTGTGATGTGGAACAGAGCTCTCTGAGAACTGGAAGGCCTGTGACAGCTCGGGGCCGTCCTTCCCTGGCAACAACAGCTGGGTGGCTGGTGTGGCAGGTCGGCCTCCTCCTCCCCCACTCCGCCAAGGAGGCCTGAGGGCAGAGGGCAGGGGGCCGCTCTTGCCCGCCCTGTGTAGCACCTCCTGTGTGCCCGGCGAGCTGCAGAGGGGAGAAGGATGGATGAGCACTAGGAGACTCATATGAGGAGGCAGTGTCTGGCAGGGCTTGAGAGCTTGTCTCTTTCTAGCTGCGTGGCCTTGGGCAAGTCTTTCCAGCTTTCTAATCCCGTCTTTAGTGGCTGGGTTTAAGTGAGAAAGTAGAAGTCGATCACATAGCAGAGTGCATGGTGCATTGTGTTAAATAACTTCAGCCGTTATCATTGTTTCCTGGGGATAGGGGGACGGCATGGGCCAGATCACCCCCTCTAAGCATCAAGCAGATATCCCATGGTCACCATGGTTACCATGGATGGCAGGAAAGCCATCCCAGAGGAGGCAAGGCTTCCAGGCTAGTCCTCTGACCTCCAAGGGGGTGGAGTCAACCTCAGAGACCTCCTTCTCCATAGCACGGGAGTGGCAGGAGAGGAGAGGGCACCCTCATGCACCCCCATCCTTGGGCCCCTTCTCCGTGCCGTTCACCCAAGGAGACAGAGATGCTTTCGAGTCATAGACAATCACAGATCGTTGTGAATTGGCCTCTGAAGAACCAGAGTCCAGGTGCAGAGTGCTATGGGAACGCCAAGAAGGAAAGAGGATGCTGGCGTGCGTGCATCTGTGTGTGTCCGCGCGTGCATGTAGGGACGAGAGATCCAAATCAATATTGAATCTCCCTGGCCTGGGAACCCTGACCATTCCTTCCTCTAGGGGAAGCCTCCACCCAGAAGCTAGAAGGGAGATGGGCCCTAGAACCAGGGCCTGATGCTCCTAGAGGAAGGAGGCTGAATGCCCCAGCTGTGTCTTCCGGGTGGCAGTGTGACAAAAGTCTTCTGCAGGGACTCCTCCCAAAGGAAAGAAGTCATGCCTGCTTTCTGGTAGCAATTGAAGGACTTCCTAGCACCTGGTAGGAATAGGTGTACGTGGGGAGTAGAAGAAAATAGCAACCAGAAGACCCATCCCAGCCCCTCACCCTCGAAGCACCATGTCCAGAGGCTGCAGAGTCTGGGGAGCCAGCCAGCCTGTCCTCCGTCCGGCCTCCCGGAGTTGGCAGGGCACAAAGGACCTAGAGTCTTGGCTCAGCGCTCCCCCGATGTCGGGAGCCCAGGGGGCTGTGAGGGGCTTCTGTTCTCGTCAGGAATGACGCCGCCTCTGTTATGGGTCGAAAGGTTAGTGTAGACAGTATAGACTAAACATCTCATAATTGGAATGGTGTGGATCTGGGTGAGGTTTGCTGTGAGGGCCCGTATCTGTTCCATTTTAATGTCATCCTTTAGAGTGTTAGTCCCTGGTCAAGCTGTCATTCTGCACTTCAGAGTGAGGGGGCCAGGGCTGTGAATAGGCTGGACTCTGGGCTACAGGGGGAAGAGAAGGAATTGCATCTTCTCTGGGTCCTTCACTCATTCAGCCCTACTCTGTACCAGGCCCTGGGCTCACTGTGGGGGACGCCAAGAGCACGATGGTGCTGGAGGAGCTTCTGGTCTTAAATAACACCAAGTCCATGCAAAACAAAACCGTCCAGGGTCTCCGCTGCAGACCCATGGACTGCATGCAGGTGAGCGGCTCTTACCTTAGATGTCTGTCCGCTGGAGGGCATTCTAACACAGAAGAATGTTCCAGAGACTTGCCAGGAGGTCCACAGAGCAGGCAAGGAAGGTTTCGCATGGAGAAGGTGACACTTGTGCAGTGTCTCACAGGATGATGGAAGTTTATCTGGAATCGAAGCGGGGAAAGAGCTTTCTGGTCAAGGGGAGTAACCTGGTGAGGCATGGATTATTTGAAAGACATAGAAGAATCTGGTAGGGCTGGACAGAGTGCAGGCCTGGGACAGTGTGCATCCGTACCTGAAGAAGAGGCTGGAAAGGAAGGCTAGAGTCAGATTGTGAAGAGATTTGAAGGCCATACTGTGAGTTTGCAGTTAATTCCAAGGGCTCCAGGGAGCCACTGCAGGTTCTTGAATAAGAGAGTGATATGGCCAGAGGTGGAGGGTTGGCCTGGAGGCAGGCAGGCCAGATCTGTGCTTATGATAGAGCTGAGAGAGGTTTGACTCAGGACAGTGGTTGTGTGAAGAGACGAGATAAGATTTATTGTCACCCAGATAGAAGAGCTCATTTCCCAGCTGTCTCTGGAGCTGGCAGTGACCTTATGACCAAGTTTTGGCCAATCCTTGCCCCTGAGGGCTTCTGAAGAGTTCTGGGTGTAAGGGAAGATTGGGAATTAGGACTTTGAAGAGTCCCCTTAAAAAAGAAGCTTGCTTTGCTTCTCCAAGCTTTTGCCTGGAACTCAAATATGATGGCAGGAGCTCTTGCAGTCATCTTAGACCTTGAAGATGAGTTGAAAGGAAACTGGATCCCTGAAAACTTTGCAAAGTCTTCATACCAGCCCTGTCTATTAATGTCCAAACTTATTTTATGTGAGGAGAAAATAAACTTCCATCTTGTTTAAGTCATCACTTCGGAGTTTTCTGTTAACAAATGTGCTCTTCCACATTTTGCCATATAAAGGTAAGAGCATGAGTTCCACAGTTTTATATGAGTCGTATAGAAAAAAGGCTGCATTCTTCCACGGCTTATCCTGGAGAGTGAATCAGATCACTGCTTCCTGGGGAGAATTGGTGCTCTCCCATCCCCTCTCAGTTCTTAGTTCGAAACAGGAATGGGGAGGCCACAGTTAAACATACAGATGTTGCGGCCCAGCTGAGCTGGACCTGCCTCCCCAGCCGCATCCCTCTTTTCCCAGCTCTCATCTTCTTCCAGAAAGCACAGGAAGGAAACTGTGTTGGGGGCAAGGGGTGCAGAGGGGAGCCAGATTAGTTCCTCTTATGGTTGGATTCCCAGGGGTGGAGGAGACAGAAAGTCTAGCGGAGCTTTCAGCAGACAGACAGAGGTCCTCCAGCCAGCCCCCTGGCCCCTGGATCTCTTATGAGTCAAAGAACACTTGGCTGCTTCTCCAAAGATCCTCCTCTTCCTCCAGCTCCCGTCATCTTGGAGAACAGGGGCCTCGAATCTATAGCCCAAGAGACTCTAAGAGGGCAGNCTGCAAGGGTGCCTGCCTCCCTCCAGGGACCAGTATCTTCATAACCACATGCCATGATCACGAAGCTGGCCAAATCCTAGTACTGCCTACACTGTTGTTTGTCTGTTTTAGTTTGATTTTTTAAAACTTATAAAACATTTTTAAAGGAAACGTTATATCAGCACTTTAAATAGTAAAATAACTGTAAAAATAAATTATAACCGGATATTGCCAGTGAAAACTCTGAGTCTGAGGCCTGCTCTTTTTGTTTTGCACAGGACATTTCGGTGTTAGAGACATACTAACTCCTAACTGAGGTTTTCTCTTGAACTCACTAGAAGCATGGAGAGAGGACTGGAAAGGGAATAATCTTCCCACTTTACGACTCGATCGTATTCAAGGCTAGCTAAAATCATCTCAAACACACCCCAAATCATCTCATATGCTTTCCATACTTTGAGAACCAGTGGCATAGAAAAATGAACATTCCAATTCCATAGTCAGGATAGGTGTAATGTCTGGGGAGCAGACCCTATTGGCAAGCTCCACTGGGCAATATGGAAGGCTTAAGTCATTCCCTCTCTTAAAAAGAACGAAAAGGATAGGCAAGCTTCTCAGTTTTGGTACATGTTTTTACAACTTGCAAAGAGTTGTTTTTGTTTTTTGTTTTTTCCCCAAGTATATTACACTCAAAGCCTTATGCAGCCCAAAAGATCTTTGGGTAATTTTCCTCTCTATTATGGCTGAGAAAGCTCAGGTAGAGGTCACAAGGCCCACACAAGGTCATCCAGCAGGTTATCCCANTTGCAAAGAGTTGTTTTTGTTTTTTGTTTTTTCCCCAAGTATATGACACTCAAAGCCTTATGCAGCCCAAAAGATCTTTGGGTAATTTTCCTCTCTATTATGGCTGAGAAAGCTCAGGTAGAGGTCACAAGGCCCACACAAGGTCATCCAGCAGGTTATCCCACAAAGGACTTTGCAAATGCCTGATGGTCCTCTCTAGTCACCCTGTCCTCAGGTAGGTGAGGGTGAGCATTGCTTTGTGTGGGAAGCCTGTCCCACATTGCAGCAAACCCAGACCCACAGAGGCTGGTCCTCGAAGAAGAGTTTCTGGAAGAGCCATCCTGGGAGTCTGATCTCTGCCCTGAAATAGGATTCACCTTCCGGTGGGGATCTCTCTGTTCTTGGTGCTCACTGTCCCCACCCTGTGGGTCCCAGTGGGCACTCAGGGGAAAGAAGGACAAAGGAGGTACAAAAACTGAGGGAAGTGGGTGGGTCACTGTCTGGAGGCTGAGATGTCTGCCCTCTAGTGTCAAAGGCCTGGGATGGGGGCCTCAGTTCCTGGCCTGTACCTGCCTCGTGGAGGACAGCTCGTCTGCAAGCATTCCACCTAAGGTTCCTCTGACACTTTGCATCCTCTTCCTGGTCCAGATCCAAAAAACCCCATTCCCAGGCCTCTGGCTCGGCCAGGCCTTCTCAGTTCAGGGTGGGCTCTTGCACCGAGGGACACACCTTTCATAACTGCTCTCAGCAGTGCTTTCCCTTCCGCTGAGACTCACCTCTTACATTCAGGGTGTGGCCTGGCAGTATAAACAGCCACTCTGTTTTAATTAAACAAATACAGCCAGCCCTCCGCATCCACGGGTTCTGAATCCAAGGGTTCAATCACCCACAGACTGAAAATATTCAGGAAAAAAATTCCAGTAATTTCCAAAAAGCAAACTTGGATTTGCTGCACATTGACAACTATTCACATAGCATTTACATTGTATTCGGTATTATAAGTAATCTAAAGATGATTTAAAGTATATGAGAGGGATTTCCCTGGTGGTCCAGTGGTGAAGAATCTGCCTGCCAATGCAGGGAATATGGGCTCGATCCCTGGTCTCGGAAGATTCTACATGCCGTGGGACAACTAAGCCTAGGCGCCGCAACTACTGAAACCCTGAAGCCCTGAATGTCCCAGAGGCCCTACTCTGCAACGAGAGAAGCCCTTGCAACAAGAAGCCCGAGTACTGCAACTAGAGAGTAGGGTTCCTTCTCAGAAACTACAGAAAACCCACATGCAGCAACGAAGACCCGGCACAGCCCCCAAAAAATAAATAACGGAATTTTTTAAACTACAGAATTTAAGTATGTGGGAGGATGTGCGCGCATAGGGTATACGCAAGTACTAAGCCATTTATATCAGGGACCTTCGCATCAGCAGGTGGTGGTCCTGGAACCAATTCCCCCACAGACACCGAGAGACGACTGCACCTCCATTGCAGAAAATATGAATTAACGTAAAGAGTAAAATAAAAACCACCCAAGCTCATCACTCAGAGAAAACCTCTATTAATATTTTGATATTCGTCTAGAGTTCTTTCTAAGCATGCATAGCTTTTTAAGAATAAGAATGGCCTCATATTGCTTGTAGCATGCTCTTCTTCATTTTATCATATGTTGATACTATCTTTTCCTATGAGTAGTAAAAATTCTATAGTCTCGCTGCTTGAAGTGTGTGGTCCAGGGACCAGCAGCATCGACATCCCCTAGGACTTTGCTGGAAATGCAGGATTTTAGGTATCAACCCCAGACCTGTTAAATCAAAATATTCATTTTAACAAGATCCCAAGGATATTCTTGTGCACATTAACGTTTGAGAATGCTGCTAGCTGGCATCATTTTTCATGGTTGTAGTTCCAAAGAAGACTTATAACTGTGTGATTAAATTTCTCTTTTCAAATCCACCTATAATTGGACATTCAGGTTGTATCTAATGTTTTCTCCATTATTAACAGCGCTACGATGAGCACGTGGACTTCCCTGGTAGTTCAGTTGGTAAAGAATCCGCCTGCAATGCAGGAGACCCCGGTTCAATTCCTGGGTCAGGTAGATCCCCTGGAGAAGGGAAAGGCTACCCACTCCAGTATTCTGGCCTAGAGAATTCCATGGACTGTATAGTCTATGGGGTCGCAAAAAGTCGGACACGACTGAGTGACTTTCACGTACATGTTTATTGTTTGCGTCCCTTACATGCTTAGAAGTAGAATTTCTGGGTCAAAGGCTTTTGAGGCTTACTGTCAAGCTCCCTAGAGTAAAGCCATTCCATTCCTCCCTACCATGTCCAGAATGAGGAGATGCCCATACCTCGGCAGGCTTTAGTATCATCATTCTTTTTTAACATCGTTGCCATTAGATCTGGGAAAGACTTGGGATTGTTTTGCATACATTTTCTTGGTTACTGGGGAGTTGAGTTGAACATTCTCCCTCCAAGTGAGCTTTAGCCACTTGCATTTGTTCTCACTGTCTGCTGGGTTTTATTTATTTACTTATTTTAAATTGGAGGAAAATTGCTTTAGCATGTTGTACCGGTTCCTGCATACATCAACATGAATCAGCCATGTGTAGACATATGTCACCTCCCTTGCGAACCGCCCTCTCACTTGCCAGCCCATCCCACCCCTCTTGGCTGTCTCGAGCACTCTGCTTGGGTGTTTGTGATACCCCAAACCCACCGAGATAGTGGGAGATGCTGCCAGAAGGCTGGTCCAAGTCCAATCTTGGTGTAGAGTTCTGTGCGGACACTCCTGTTGCTGCTGCCACAGGGCACAGTGGGCTGGGGCCAAACTCAGGCGCCCCCTTCCCTGGCTCTCTTGTGGACCACGTGCCCAACCAAGCCNCCCTACCATGTCCAGAATGAGGAGATGCCCATACCTCGGCAGGCTTTAGTATCATCATTCTTTTTTAACATCGTTGCCATTAGATCTGGGAAAGACTTGGGATTGTTTTGCATACATTTTCTTGGTTACTGGGGAGTTGAGTTGAACATTCTCCCTCCAAGTGAGCTTTAGCCACTTGCATTTGTTCTCGCTGTCTGCTGGGTTTTATTTATTTACTTATTTTAAATTGGAGGAAAATTGCTTTAGCATGTTGTACCGGTTCCTGCATACATCAACATGAATCAGCCATGTGTAGACATATGTCACCTCCCTTGCGAACCGCCCTCTCACCTGCCAGCCCATCCCACCCCTCTTGGCTGTCTCGAGCACTCTGCTTGGGTGTTTGTGATACCCCAAACCCACCGAGATAGTGGGAGATGCTGCCAGAAGGCTGGTCCAAGTCCAATCTTGGTGTAGAGTTCTGTGCGGACACTCCTGTTGCTGCTGCCACAGGGCACAGTGGGCTGGGGCCAAACTCAGGCGCCCCCTTCCCTGGCTCTCTTGTGGACCACGTGCCCAACCAAGCCTCCAACCCCCTGGCCTTGTGGGGGTTGGCTGCCCTTCAGTATGACATTCTCCGGCCTGGCTAGGCACCCCACGGTTCCCCAAGACAGGCCTGCCAGGTGTGCTGGGGTAGCCAGAGACCGGGACAATTCAAGGAAGTGACCCTGCCCCGTGGCTGAGCACCTGCCCCAGCAAGCATTGTAAGCCGCCCACTGGCCAGTGGGGCTGAAGCTGCTGACAGTGGCAGCAGGAAACAACGCTTACTCAGCCCCGGCCGCGTGCATGTTGGCTGCCTCCCTCCGCCCAGCCTTCCTCTGGGGCACAGCTCATCCAGCCAGCAGCTGGGGGAAGCCGTGCTTGGGGAGGAAATGGGTGGGGGACAACTACCCCCCCTACATCCCCCAACAGAGCTGCACCTGCGCCCGGCCGGCCCTGCCACCTGTTGCCTGGCTGGGCATGAAGCCTGCCGGGGGGCCTCAGTGGCCAGTCAGGCACAGGGCTGGGACAGGGGTGGGTCCTGGCCCCACAGCCTTCAAGCTTAGAGCGGGACCACGAGTTGATGTCTACCTGCTTACTCCCCACAGCCACTGGGAGGTATGTAGGTAGAAGGAAATGACAACCCACTCCAATACTCTTGCCTGGAAAACCCCATGGATGAAGGAGCCTGGTAGACTACAGTCCATGGGGTCGCAAAGAATCGGACTCAACTGGGCGACTTCACTTTCACTTTCTTTCTGACAAGCAAGGAAATCAAAGCTCAGAAAACAAGGGTAATAATCGCCTAACCCCGAGATCACATTGTTCGGTGCCAGGAACTCTACAGAATATTTTGCAACACTAACTCATCTGAGTCTCACAGGAATCATGGATACAACAGCAGACCCACTTTCACCAAAGTCACCAAGGCGTGGAGAGATGAAGGCTCTTGTCCACGTCACGTAGCCTTGAAGGGCAGGTTTAAGTGTCTCACTCCAAAGCTCGCATCCTCAGCCATCCCAAACACCAGCCCACTGGGTGATCCATCTAGAACCCCAGACCCAGTGGGCAAGTAGCAATGGGAACCTTGGGAGGGCCCACACTTCACGAGATTGTCTCAGCACTGGCCCTGCCCCCCACAGGAGCACCCACGACAACCCTCATGGGGGCTGCTTGGTGGGAGTCACCTGACCCTGGGCCTCTGTCTCGCCATCCGCTTCTGGGTCTCCTTCTGTGACCAGATGTCCTCAGGGACTGTATCCTCTGGCCATCTCCACCCTGCTGCTTGATTCTGACTCTGGGACCCTATGGCTCCTCTCTCTGCAAAAGGGGCTGAGAGGGAGTATGCATGGAATGTGGCAGACTGGAGAAGGCACCAGAGGCCACAGGCAGCAGAAAAGTGTCTCCTGGCCGGGAGCTGCATGGAGGGAGGAGAAAGCAGAGGGAAGGGAGCAAGAAGGCTGCTCGGGGACTGGGGGCCCAGGGGGCAGGTGTCTGGAGGATGAGAGGAGCCTATTCCACAGAACTAGGGAGGAGGCAGCAGCCCGGCATGACCGCTCCCCTCTCCCAACAACGCCCAGCCTTCTTTCATCTTCTGCAGTGGCGGTAGTGGCCCCAGGCTGTCCCAAGGGCTGCAAGAGCTGTTGCTGCTGATGCAAGCTGTTGGCTGCGGGTAGGGCTGGGGTGGGAAGGGAGGGCCAGGAGGAAGGAGGGAGTTGATCTCAGAGTGAGGGTCTCTGCATGATGACAAGCTTTCTCCAAATTTGCAAGATGGGACTGCGAGTTTTCGACCAGATTCACTTTTGTCCTAAGTGGGGGTCAAGGCCAGATCTCCAGGCCTTTGGCAATCAGGTTGGGGTCCAACCACCAGCTGTCAAGGCAACCTGTATCACTTAAGACTGCACAGAAAGGCCTGGAGAAATACTTGGCAATGGACAAGCCCATGGGTGTGCCAGGGGGAATCCTACCCTGTAGGGCTCAGAAAGGGTTTCACCTAGCAGCTTTCTTTCAGCCCTCGCCTCTTCCCAGCAGTGTCTCCTGGATCTGGGCTAAGTTGAACTTCAGCCAGCTAAGTTGGCTGGCCTCTGGATGGATTTGGGTCAGACAGCCGGGATGTGGTGTTTCCTGCTCTGGTGGGTTTGCAGCCTAGGGCCTTGGGCCTCTTGGCCACAGCCCTCAGCAGGATGGCAGGGTTACAGTGGGGTAGAGGTTGGCAAGAATGGCTTTAGTGAGGTTTCCAAGGGAGGGGATGTGTCAGAGGATCAGAGCCAGGTGGTCCCCATAGCTCTACATGTTCTCTATCCAGTTGACCTTGAGACGTGAGTGGTCCCTCGGGAAGGCCAGCCAACTGGCCCTGAAGGCTCCTTCTGTGTCCTCACCCCAGGGCTCTCACTCATTCAGGAGAAGAGTTCTTTTCCTCTCAAGGTCAGGTCAGCCTGCTCCAGGAAAACATCATGCACTGTTCAGTGGCCTCATTGGATGTCCTGGTGAACTTGGTCATAGCTGTTGGGACTCCTGATTCCAGGCTAGATGCTGTGTTCAGCTCCTCAAGACAACCTGTGCTGGGCTCTATGAGCAGCATGTGAAAAGTAACACAACCCTCCTCCCCATTCCCCAGCTGCCAGGTCCAGCTTCAGGACTTCTTCCCATCCTTCCTTATCTGGACCACTCCTTTCCATCCTCAGAAGCCCATGTCAGACGTGAAGCTGTTTCCTCTCCCCTCATCAGCTCCAGGTAGAATCTCTCATTTCCCCACTCTGGGCTCTCGTCTCACAAGGCGTAGAGTGAATGAAGCTTGCTAAGGAGCCATTCTTATCTTCACACTCTCCAGCTCAAACATTTGCCATGGCTCTCCATCACAAACGATCTTTTACACTCTCTAGCTGCTGCATCACCCCCTAGGCTGTGCCAGAGAACCCTCCACTCCAATCAAGTCATCCCCAAGCCTCGCCCCAATCTTGGCCTGAAACTCTTCCTTCTCTGCTCCCCTGCTCCGACCAGACCCACGTCCTGGAACACGTCACCACGCCTACCTATTGAAATTCTACCCCCTCTGCAAGGCCTGGGGTCTCCTCGTGCCCTGGGAGACTGATGGCTCCCGAAAGGACATGGGAGAAAACTTCCCTTGTGGACCCGGGGTTCCTCTTCCCATGCTCTCTAGAGTTAATGGCTTTGGAATAATGTCCATGGTATATTCCATATTGTAAATCAAGCAGCAGCTGAAAATCTTCCCTAATGTTCCGTGTGATTCCACATGAAGCGTGTCATCGTGTGGAGATGAATATTTGTACCTTCGTGGGAAGACGTAAGGCAGCATGAGCACACGGAACAATGTGTGGGTTTGAAAATGTGTGGAAATGAGTGTGCCTCTGCTTGTGTGAAAGTGAGTGTGTGCACGTGAGCCTGTGCGGGTGATCCTGTGCTCGTGGACCAGAGCAGGTGCTTTGGGGGTGTGTGTAGAGAAGGCGTGTGCTGGAGAATTCTGGAGAATTCTGCTGGAGAATCTGTGCATGCCGGTCTCCATATCCTGGTGTACTTCCTTCTGCCCTGCCCACGGTACTGGGCAAGGCCAAGGCCCAAACAATCTGCTTTCCACACACCACCCACGCCCAACCTCCAGGGGTGTGAGGAGGGCTGCACTCTGCAGCCTGACTTTTGACAGAGATAAATGAAGCATTCCTGTGCGGTTGTCCACTGTGGTGACGAACATCTGTGAGTGGCAGAGGTTTGGTCCCATGGTGACCTGGCCCCTGGCCCCCGGCCCCTAGCCCTCGGGATCCCTTGTGCCCCACATAGCCAGTGACCAGGCCTAGGAGGGCTCAGGAGGGTCCAGCAAAAGGGTAATGGCTCGGGCTTCCCCAGTGGTTCAGTGGTAAAGAATCCACCTGCCAATGCAGGAGACACGGGTTTGATCCCTGATCCAGAAGGATCCCACGTGTCGCAGAGTAACTGAGTCCATGCCCTATAGCTATTGAGCCTGTGCTGCAGAGCCCGGGAACCACACCTACTGAGTCCACACACCACCGCTACCGGACGCTGCGTGTCCTCAAGCCCATACTCCCCAACAGGAGAAACCACCGCAACGAGAAGCCTGTGCGCTGCAACTGGAGAGTAGCCTGCACAGCGGTGAAGACCCAGCATAGCCAAACATAAATATATAAGTAACATGACTTGTCAGAGAAAGAGGGAATGGCTCTGTGCTTGTTCCTATGCAACAGGAACCCTCCCTGGTTGCATATATTGGCTACTGGAGGTGGGGGGACAGAGACAGGGCCAAAGTACCCAGGGAACGCCAGAGCTCTGTGGTCCTCTTTCCTCTGGGAAGTGAACTTCAGAGGAACAAAGCAACAAGTCAGTGCTGAGAGAGGGTCCGTTTGTGTGAACCCACTTTAGGGGGGACGAGGAGCTACAAGTTTACAGCACAGCAACGAAGCTTAGGCTAGACAGAAGGAAGGAGTGTCCCTCATTGACCAAGGCCACAGAATCCACATCCGCGAAGATCCCCCAGACAGCATCCACATCCATTCACGGCATGGTAGTGGGGGTCAGAGGCAGGAGACTGGCCAGGAGTCCTCTGCAGCCCTGCTTGGTCCCAGTGGGGGAGACTGGGGAGAGGATCAGCCCAGCTGGCTTCATTCACTGCCCCCAAGATGCCTCCCTCTACCCCTCCTGCCAAAAATTTTCTTATCCTCCACTTCCTGCCACCCTCCGCTCACCTCCTAGGGGCTGCCCCAGCCTTGCCCCCAAAGTGGCTTCCTCGCTCCCTCCCTGCTGCTCCAGAATTCGGGAAAGAAGCCACAGAATCTGCCAGCAGGCCACCCCCAAAGGGCTAGCCCAGTCCCGCCTGGTCCCTGGAGTGCAGACCTGCACCTCCCAGCCACAGGAACAGTACTTACAGGCCAAGACTTGGAGGGGTGTCTCGGAAGGGCAGGGTGCCTTAGGAGGAAAGGGCAGGCCTCAGTGGGCACAGGGCACCCCACCAGGGTGGCCCCGAGGGAACCAAAGCCGACTGAACAGGAGACTGCACCCTGGGCCACCACCTCCGTGCTGGGTCCCCTCTTCTGAGAGGCTCTGGGGCCCCTGCCATGTGTTTACTGGTGGCTTCCTCTTGCTCCTGCTGGACTGGCTGTGGAGAGGACATGGAGGAGTTTGGGGGAGGGTGTGGATGGAGGGTGGGTATCCCCTATGCCCTGGGCTCCCTGCCCCTCCTCCTGGAGTTCCCGTGACATCCCTGGGAGGTCTGACCCAGGCAAGCTCNCTGGTGGCTTCCTCTTGCTCCTGCTGGACTGGCTGTGGAGAGGACATGGAGGAGTTTGGGGGAGGGTGTGGATGGAGGGTGGGTATCCCCTACTCCCTGGGCTCCCTGCCCCTCCTCCTGGAGTTCCCGTGACATCCCTGGGAGGTCTGACCCAGGCAAGCTCAGGGACTTGGGGAGGAGGTCATTAATCATCATTATTTATTCTTTCTTATGTAATGGGGGTTATGAAACATGGGACTTTGTATCAGGCACAACTGGGAATATCTGAAAGATGGTCCCTACCAGTAAGAACTCCCCTTGGGATTGACCAGGTGGGCCAGGAGCCATCCGGCCACTTGCAGACCAGCCGGGAATGAAGGGTGCAGGCCGGGCTGGGTTCTGGCAAGAGGCACGCAGCTTCCTGTGACGGCCCACTACCTCTGGAAGCCTCGAGGTAGAAAGGGAGCGGGGTTTGGGGCCCTCCTGCACTGCAGCAGGCTCAGATCAGCTCTGGCTCCAGGGTGGCCTGGGTCACAGCTGGAGTTGTCACAATATTGACCCAGGAGGAGATAACATCCAAAGGGCTTGGAGTCCCAGTCGGATAAGGAGGGGGATGTCGCCGGAAAAGATCCCTGGCCCCCAAGGGGATCAAACTAAATGGGGCTTTAATAGGTCTCTTCCAGCTCAGATTTCATGGGTAATTGGAAGCAGGTCTTGAGCTGAGCAGAGAGGGCTGGCCTAGCAGCCTGCCAGGCGGTGCCACCTCCATGTCACCCCACACATCCCGCTGAGGCCTCGCCGGGGGCGGGGGGCTTCTGGACTCCCTTTACTCTGCTTCGGAAGTGCTGCTGTTTTAACCCCTTCAGGAGAAGATGGATAAGTAGGGAGTCAGAGTTAGCTGGGCAGGGGTGGGGGTGGGAGAAGCATACACTGAACCAGATGGGCAGCGGGCCTTCATCCATCATCTATTCATTCATTCAACAAAGGTACCTTAACATTTCAAGCTGGCAACAGCCCTGTAGGGGCTCTCCTGGTGGCTCAGTGGTAAAGGATCTGCCTGCCGCTGTAAGAGACACAGGTTTGATCCCTGATCCGGGAGGATCCCACATGCTGCAGAGCAAAGAAGCCGTGAGCCACAACAATTGAGCCTGTGTTCTAGAGCCCAGGAGTTGCAGCTATTGAAGCCCATGAGTCCTGCAGCCCATGCTCTGCAACAAGAGAAGCCACTGCAATGAGAAGCCTGCACGCTGCAGCTAGAGGGCAGCCCCTGCTCTCCTCAGCTGAAGAAAAACCCGCAGAGAGATGAAGACCCGCCACCGCCGAAAACAAACAAACAAAAAGCTCTAGGTTCATCTACCTCATTAGAACCGACTCACATGTGTTCTTTTTGATGGCTGAGTAATATTCTATTCTGTATATGAACCACAACTTCCTCATCCATTCATCTGTGGATGGACATCTAAGCTGCTTCCGTGTCCAAGCTATTGTAAATAGTGCTGCCTAGAGGAGTGGGAGAAACACAAGCTGGAATCAATTGCCAGGAGAAATATCAATAACCTCAGATATGCAGATGACACCACCCGTATGGCAGAAAGTGAAGAGGAACTAAAAAGCCTCTTGATGAAAGTGAAAGTGGAGAGTGAAAAAGTTGGCTTAAAGCTCAACATTCAGAAAACGAAGATCATGGCATCCAGTCCCATCACTTCATGGCAGATAAATGAGGAAACAGTGGAAATAGTGTCAGACTTTATTTTTGGAGGCTCCAAAATCACCGCAGATGGTGATTGCAGCCATGAAATTAAAAGACACTTACTCCTTGGAAGGAAAGTTATGACCAACCTAGATAGCATATTGAAAAGCAGAGACATTACTTTGCCGACTAAGGTCCGTCTAGTCAAGGCTATGGTTTTACCTGTGGTCATGTATGGATGTGAGAGTTGGACTGTGAAGAAGGCTGAGAGCTGAAGAATTGATGTGTTTGAACTGTGGTGTTGGAGAAGACTCTTGAGAGCNAGCAGAGACATTACTTTGCCGACTAAGGTCCGTCTAGTCAAGGCTATGGTTTTACCTGTGGTCATGTATGGATGTGAGAGTTGGACTGTGAAGAAGGCTGAGAGCTGAAGAATTGATGTGTTTGAACTGTGGTGTTGGAGAAGACTCTTGAGAGCCCCTTGGACTGCAAGGAGATCCAACCAGTCCATTCTGAAGGAGATCAGCCCTGGGATTTCTTTGGAAGGAATGATGCTAAAGCTGAAACTCCAGTACTTTGGCCACCTCATGCAAAGAGTTGACTCATTGGAAAAGACTCTGATGCTGGGAGGGATTGGGGGCAGGAGGAGAAGGGGACGACCGAGGATAAGATGGCTGGATGGCATCACTGACTCGATGGATGTGAGTCTGAGTGAACTCCTGGAGTTAGTGATGGACAGGGAGGCCTGGCGTGCTGTGATTCATGGGGTTGCAAAGAGTTGGACATGACTGAACCACTAAACTGAACTGAACAGAGGAGTGGGACAGGGTGGGAGGTAGGAGGGAGGTTTAAGAGGGAGGAGACGTGTATACGTATGGCTGATTCATGTTGATGTATGGCAGAAACCAACACAATTTTATAAAGCAATTATCCTCTAATTAAAATAAATATATTTTTTAAAAGGGAAGGAAGGATTGCATTTCAGTCCCCAATGTAGCTGGGGCACATACATTCTTATGCCTAAAGGGGCATTTCTCCTCTAACACCATTGGTAGGTGCTGGCCATTGCCCCTGCCCACTGGTGCTGACCTCAGTTCAGTTTAGTCGCTCAGTCATGTCTGACTCTTTGTGACCCCATGAACTCCAGCACACCAGGCCTCCCTGTCTATCACCAACTCCCAGAGTCCACCCAAACCCATGTCCATGGAGTCGATGATGCCATCCAACCATCTCATCCTCTGTTGTCCCNGACTGAGCGACTGAACTGAACTGAACTGAAACATCATCTAGTAGCTCTGGTAGACAATTCAAGTAACCTATCATTTACATTTTAAAAGAGTTCTGGAAAATATAGATGAACTGAATTTTTCAGAACTCTTCAAAAATGAGAATGCATTTGGTGAACATCTTGGGTCCAGATCTGCTGTTAATGTCAAGGGATGACTGTCTTGAGAAGCTTAAAATCACCTGGCTCCTCCTGAGATTATTTGGCTTATATGGCAACCTCCCCCAAACTGTCCATGTCCTGTGAACATCTCCTGTGTCCTGTGAATACACGGCACATGAGACTTTGCAGATGAGATTAAGTTAAGGACCTGGAAGCAGGAGAGATTTTTCTGGATTATCTGGATAGGTCCAATGTAATGACACGAGTTCTTAAAAGCCGAGGACCTTTTCCAACTGTTGTTGGTGACAGAAGAAGTGAAATAGGACCTTGCTGGCTTTGAACTTGTAGGAAGGGAGCCATGAGCCAATGGATGTGTGTTGCCTCTAGGAACTGAAAGTACAAGGAATGATTCCCTCAAGCTCCAGAAAGAGAAGCAGCCCTGCTGATGCCTGGAATTTAGCCTGGTGAGGTCAAGTGGGCCTCTGCCTCGCAGAACTGGGGGCTCATATGTTTGTGCAGTTTTAAACCACCAGCTTTAAAACAGAAANGGAATGATTCCCTCAAGCTCCAGAAAGAGAAGCAGCCCTGCTGATGCCTGGAATTTAGCCTGGTGAGGTCAAGTGGGCCTCTGCCTCGCAGAACTGGGGGCTCATATGTTTGTGCAGTTTTAAACCACCAGCTTTAAAACAGAAATAGAAAGCCAACACAGTTTACTGTGCCCAGGTGGAAATGTTAAAAGTCCTTCTAAGTTACTTCCAGAGCGGCCATTCTTAAACCCACACATAACAGAGGAATGAGAGTCTACCAGCCCCTCACCGGCTCCTGGGGACGAGGGCTCAAACACACTGGAGGAGTCGCTGTATGTGTTGGAAGCTTGTTCTGAGAGCTTCTTCTTGCCACTTCCTTCTGACGACTTATGTGATTTCTTCTTATTTTTCACCAAAATTTTGTACATTAAATCCATAGGACTTGGAAGGGGAACTCCGGATTCCAACTAACAGAAAGAAAAACACATTCTTTAAAGACACTGATCTTTCCTTTCAGATTCTATCTCCAAACCCAAGGACTGCATTAGATACCACAGGCTTCTAGACTGTTCTTTACTACCTTCAACACAGCTCATTAAAGTATTTTATGTAGGGGATGGTTCATAGCTCTTCCTTTTTTCACATGAAAGGTATATTTAAAATACTGTACCCTTTATTTTTCCACCAGAAATATACATGAATACAGCCATAGACATGTCTTGGGTGATTTGGCTTGCTAACCTAAAGTTTCATGAGTTTTCTGTTGGGCCCTATGAATCCAACCATCTTGATTTAGAACAGATTGGAAGGCCTTGGCTTGGATTATCAAAGGATAGAAACCTGTCACAGTATGACTCCTGCCAGGAAGATGGCAAAGACAGGCAGAGCTTCTGGGAAAGTCCTCAGAATCGACTTTTCAGATGATGCAATTTAAAAGCAGCAAAGTCCCCATCCTGGCATGAGACTAAGTGGCCCATTTCTTGGCCTCAGCAGAAGTGGACTGGGTGGCTTCAGATTTACCCACCACCCTGAGATTCAAGCTGTTTACAAGCCTTCTTTCTAGTGTACGCAGCTTGTATATCTAATGGGAAAAAATCAATTTCCCATGAGAAGGATATTATATATTATATCAGAGCATGTGTGCAAGTCTCAAGACAGGTTATTTTTAGAAAGTCTATGGGCTCCTGTAAGCACGTCCTCAATTCTTCACTTGCAACCAGTCTGAGGA
The DNA here is from genome assembly GCA_006410615.1 of Neotragus moschatus. NCBI lineage: Eukaryota > Metazoa > Chordata > Mammalia > Artiodactyla > Bovidae > Neotragus > Neotragus moschatus. The sequence goes on along the minus strand of SJYA01001474.1, from coordinate 128,771 downwards.
CTAGAGTGAAAACAGGAGATACGGGTGGAGACTGGGGCAGGGGCTGAGGAGGGAAGAGGCTATGAGACCATCTTTCTGCTGCTTTCCTTCCCGAAGCAGGGAGCGACAGCTACAGGGCGGCCTGGATTGTGCTGGGCACATGCGGGAAAGAGAAGCGCGGCCAGCAGGGGCAGGCTGGAATCTCCCCGCACCGCCTTCAACGTCCTGTTTTCCTGGCCTGCGTCTTTCAGAGGCGAGGCTCCTGGACGTGCTCAGAGCCTGTGCCCCAGGGCTCCCCCTGTGGGCGGATGCTGTGGTGGGGATTTTGCAGCCCCGGCTGGCTCTTGAGGGGCAGGGAGGGAGGAGGCTGAGGGCAGAGGAGGAGTCAGACGGGAGTTTGCCGCCTCAGGGGCTCCCTGCCAGCCTCCCGAGGGCTCAACTGCATGACTCACACCAAGAGGCACACACGGGGCGGGCTAAGGGAGCCCGCTCACCCGGTTACAGGGAGGCGTGCGCTCCTGTGGGATGGGCTCAGAACACTTACCGGGTACTTGTCCAGCGGCTCCATGAGGAGGGCGTCGCCGAAGATGAGTCTGCAGTACTCTGCCATCTTGGCCTGCTGCTTCGGCCTGAGGGGAGAGATGCGGAAGCGGGTGATGCAAGAGAGCCTCGGCATGGCTGCACCATACCAGTCACAGACAGACGGCGTGCTTTCATCTTTCTAAATTCCTGCTTGCTATTCCCACTTGTGTGGATGTGAATGCCACAGGCAGGTGGAGAGAGGAGGCTCTTCCACTGAGGACACAGATGGAAGGAACAGCAGGTCACTTGCCTATCCCTGGATGCTTGAATGTCCCAGGGTTAGCGACTCAGTCCCTTTTGGTTAATTTCCAAATTCTAAGTCAAATGCCAGATACTTGGAGGTAGAACTCATTCGTGACTCTATGTGAATTTTTGGGTGAGATTTGTCTACAGACAGAGCTGCACTGCAAAGAAGTATTTACAATGAGGTGAAGAAGCAGGAGAGGGAAGAAGGTGGACAGAGAGAAAGAGAGAATCTAAAAATGCAGAAGCGAAAAGGCTGACAGGCAGAAGTGTGTCCACTTGGGAAAGGGCACTGAAGGAAAGACAGGTGAAGCCGGCATCTTGCAGAAGGGTGTCTGCAGCCCTTTTGTGGACAAAGGTGGTGTCAGCCTAATGAGATGCCAGGGGAACTCGGCCTGATGGGAAAAGGTTGTAGCTGTTGGAGTTGGTTGAGCTGAGTTCCAGGCTCTCAACCTCTCAGGATCTATAAAAAGTAGAGGAAAATAATTGTTCTTGGAAAGGGGCAGAGGATGCTGAGGAGATGAAGTGAAGTAATAGATGCAAACACTTTTGAGGTGGAAGATGATCCCAGTGCTGCAAGGAAGCCTCTGCCAGCTAGACAGGAGGAATGAGAGCCTGCTCATGTATAAACAGAGTTGATATGAGGGAACCGCCATAATCTTTCAAAACTGCTTCCCTTGACCTTTTAAAAAGCCATTCTCATTCTGTAGGATGTTAAATATCATTATAAAGGTATCCAATTCCATCAGGTTTTATGGACTGTGATTTTGATCTATAGGCTGTTGGACTCGATTTCCAATAGTTGTCTCTACGTGCTGCAATGTTAATACATTTTAGCAGAACTGGGGCTGTAGTAAGAATAAGTAAGTGATAAAACTTCTTTACTACGGTTCAAATCGATTAACAAATGTAATTCTAATTTTTTATTCCTTTTACCATGACTATTATACTTGGATCATGGACTGTGCTTTTTCCAGAAGGGGGATGTTGTGGGGGTTCAAATCATATTGCAATGGATCCATAGGGAAAGCACTCTTCATATCCCCTTTCTAAAAAACATATACTTAGAGGAGGTGTCAAATGAGTTCTCTGGGCTTCACATTCAAGCCCAAGTTCACTACCTTCTTGAACTGAAAGGGGAGGCAAAGCAGAGCTTCACAGAACTTGGAAAACTCTACATGACAACTCCCAAATTCTCATGACACCCGTTTTGGCCAGTTGGATTTATCCTGTGCAACTCACGCAGCCTTTGGAATATCCTGCAGTTCTCCCAGCAGTATCACTGATGGAGGAAACCCTGCCAACTGAAGAACTCATCCTAAAAGCACTGAGAGCGGTTGTTAAAGGATAATGTGTTATAGTTGAGGGACAAGCAGAAGTGGCTGATTTGGCAGAGCATCCCTAGGCATTCAAAGTTCAGACACCTTTGCCCAAAAGACAGCTGGTCCCAGGGCTCCACCAAGCCAGTGGGCTTTGCAGCTGTAGATGAGAAAAGCCCACTGAGCCTGGGCCTACATGTTCCATTCTGCCCCAGGGTTCTCCAGGCAAGTGGAGTGGGTTGCCATCCCCTCCTTCAGTGAACCACAGTTTTCTTAGAACTTTTCACTATGACTCGTCCGTCTTGAGTGGCCCTTCACTGCGTGGCTCCTAGCTTCATGGAGTTACATAAGCCCCTTCACCATGGCAAGGCTGTGGCCCATGAACAACAACAACAATGTGAATAACAACAACAACTACTTTCCAGGTTGTACAAAAGAAACTGTCCAACCCTTCCACTTCACTTTCATGGAATGATGCTATTAAATGGAGTTTTTCTGTTCCAAGTGTGGTCCACAGATTAGCAGCATCAACAGGGCTTGGAGCTGGTTAGAAAAGCAGATTCAAGGCCTCCTGGGAAGACAGACAAGTTCCATGTTGGAATCTCAGGTTCTGAGTCAGAAAGGAAGGAAAGAAGGGAGCAGGGCTCAGGGGTCTCAAGAGGCCCCCTCTGGAGGATTCTCATATACACTCAAGTTGGGGAACCATTGTGATGGGTGAACTAACTCACCAGGTTCCTCAAGGATGTTACTTTCCTTGAGGATTAGAATTTGAGAGCCCCAAGTTCCTTTGCTCAGAAGCCTGGAGTGAAAAGGAAGGATTTATTCCCTAACACCCCACTTTTGAAATTTCTAGTGGAGCTGTATTCTCACTCTTAGAGGAACTTAGGGTGATGTTCCAGGTGTCCCTAAACAGGTGGCAGGTAGACTCTGTTCTCTGTCATGCGGTCCCCAAATCAGACCCTGCAGAGGATTTTGCTAAACCAAAATCTTACTCGATTCCACTAAAGAATCACCTGGGCTTTTAATGCTGCAGGTGCCAGAGCTCTGTCCCCAGGCCCCTGATTCACTGAGCTGGTAGTGGAGCCTTGGAACGTGCATTTGTAACAAGCCTGCAGGTAATAAACAGCTGGTTAATGAACCTCAGTGTTTAGAGCAGTGCTCTAACACTTCACCAAATCACCTGGGGTCTTCAGAAAATGAAGATTCCAAGGCAAACACTGGGGTGGGGCCTGAGATTCTGCATTTCTAACAAGCTCCCTGATCATGTACATGCTGCTGGTCCATGGATCAACCACACTTTGGAGAGCAAGGACCTGTGTTGGACTTAAACTCTAAAACCTGCTTCACCGTGAGCCAAGATGGGGAGGACAAGAGGCAGTGTCCACGGATAAAGGAAAATGTTTGAAGATCAAACACACATGCACATCGAGAGGGGACCTAACTAGAACAGAAAGCAAGCTGTACAGAAGAAGTCAGAGGAGAACAAAGCAACTTTAATTGTGGGTCATAATTGCAGAAGCAAGACATTACATTTGCCATGAGAGAGCAAAAAAAAAAAAAAAAAAATCCTAAAGCATTTAGAACATCAACACTGGCTACCAAGGAGATACAGTGAGAGGAAAATATTCACAAATACATTTTGAGCTTCAGGCCACACCAGACCCATATGGACATGTTAAAACATTGGCAAGGTAATCAGTTTTCTGACCAAGGAGCAAGCCCACATCATCCAAGGTGAACTAAACCAACCTCCTTCTCTACATATGAAATATGTAGGAAGGATTTACAGCTGCTGGCAATTAAGGACTTTATCCAAAATCTTACATTCTCTGTGGCTGAACCAGATGTGGTGGTTTCTTCACTTGAGTGTAGTGGAGAATTCTTTTAGTGAAATGCTGGTTTACAAATTTCAAAGTAGGTGGCTCATCAGTTAACTGGGACTTATAAAAAAATATGATTCAAAGTCTCACTATACAAATTCAAATACTGGTGTGGAGGTGAAGCTCAGGGATTCTGCATTTTATGGGGCTGTGATATAGAAGGTGGAAGAAAAGTTGTCAGCTGCTCACTGCAGATTTCTCCTTGTCACTTATTGATAGGTAGTTTCAAATATTAGGAGAGAAAATGAAAAAATTCAGAGGTTTCCTTCTTTTTTCCAATGTGGGTTTGTTTTGAAGGCATAGCTCAAGTGGGCTGGGACTAGGGTTCTGATTCTGGCATTTTGTATACACAGCACGAAGGAGAAAAAAAATAACTGTTGCTAGAGATGGTATATAGGTTTCAGATNTCTTCCAGCCCAGCATTTCTCATGATGTACTCTGCATATAAGTTAAATAAGCAGGGTGACAATATACAGCCTTAACATACTCCTTTTCCTATTTGGAACCAGTCTGTTGTTCCATGTCCAGTTCTAACTGTTGCTTCCTGACCTGCATACAGGTTTCTCAAGAGGCACACAGAAGAACTGTACAAAAAAGATCTTCACAACCAAGATAATCACAATGGTATGATCACTCACATAGAGCCAGACATTCTGGAATGTGAAGTTAAATGGGCCTTAGGAAGCATCATTACGAACAAAGCTAGTGGAGGTAATGGAATACCAGTTGAGCTATTTCAAATCCTGAAAGATGATGCTGTGAAAGTGCTGCACTCAATATGTCAGCAAATTTGGAAAACTCAGCAGTGGCCACAGGACTGGAAAAGGTCCATTTTCTTTCCAATCCCAAAGAAAGGCAATGTCAAAGAATGCTCAAACTACTGCACAATTGCACTCATCTCACATGCTAGTAAAGTAAAGCTTAAAATTCTCCAAGCCAGGCTTTAGCAATATGTGAACCATGAACTTCCTGATGTTCAAGCTGGTTTTAGAAAAGCCAGAGGAACCAGGGATCAAATTGCCAACATCTGCTGGATAATGGAAAAAGCAAGAGAGTTCCAGAAAAACATCTATTTCTGCTTCATTGACTATGCCAAAGCCTTTGACTGTGTGGATCACAATAAACTATAGTGCTGACCTAATGGGCCTCTGTTCTCTCTCTAGGGCTCCAGGTACTTGGCCTCTGATATTTCCTCCAGTGGAGAGGATCCCAGCCAAGACCCTGAGCAGCCAGGACCAGCTCCTACTCTCAGATGGCTTGGAACACCCCCTCAGAGAGGGGGCTGAGGGAACAGGCCTGTGAGAGGCCAGCCTAACCTGTTCCTCAGACTGAAGTGTAAATAAGACAGGCTTTGAAAAAGTTTTGACCCAGAAGCCTCCACACCAGACACCTCGCTTTTCTCCTCCCTGCCTGGGACCTCCAAGGGAGGGAACATAGAAGATGGACAGGAAAGAAAATACCCAAGGCCGCACATGTAGTCTCCCCAAGCCATACACATGGATGTGCACACTTGTGTGCACACACACACACACACACACATACACACAAACACATAGTCTCATGTAAAAGGAAGAACTTGGCTGAAGTGCAGCACATCTGACCATCAGAGATGGGGTAAAGGATGCTGCCTGGAGAAGCAGGGTCAGGGCTAGTGGCCCTAGAGCTCTCTAAACTGAGACTGTCTGAAAAATGCGCCCACAAGGACCACCCAGACCTCAAAGAGGATCACAGAGATTCTCCCACAAGGTACTTAGACCAACTAGGAAAGAGGATACCAATGTGTCCTTGGCAAATCTACTCTGTGCCTGGCACTGTGCTGGGCCTGGGAGTACAGAGTTCACCTGCATTAGGAATGAGGGGGCCAACCAGCAAGAGACGAGTGGACGCCTCCACCTGGGGTGGGCTGAACAGTCCCTACAGGGCTCAGAGTGGTCTTTGGCCAAGCTGAGGCCACAGTTAGGATGCAGAGTCTCGCCGTGGAGGCTGCCCCAGCTAGTGCGCAGGTAGAAAGAGCCCCAAAGACTCATGGCCCCTCCTTGCCCCAAACCCACCCACGCCCACAGGTCTGGCCCTCACTGGGGCCCCAAAAAGAAAATCACTGAAGAGGACTGGATGTCAATTCACAAACGAATCTGATCAGCACAAGCAGCTATAGCACGTGCTGTTCCCTGTGCCTTGGTCCCCTCCCCTGCCCCGTACATCCTGGGGGGCTGCCGGCGGACAGGCCTGGCCCCTGCCTGTCTGCGAGGCTAATTACAGTGGCCTTAATCACCTTGGTGGCCTGAGTAACCACTGTCTGCCCATCAGTCTCCTTCCCGGGGTGTGTCGGAGGGGATGACCCCTCACAGCTCTCCTCCAAGGAGCAGGAGTGTGAAACGACAGCAATCCGATGGCTGCCATCCAGGTTAACGCCTGACTCCTCTCACTGCCTGCTAGCCTCCTGTGTGTTTGCCTGGCTCCTCCGGGCCCTGGGATGGAGGGCCTACCAGGGCAGGCCTGGGACTGTGCATCTCCTGAGTGCTCATGCCATGGCTAAGTTCCAGCAGTGCTGGGGAGGCGGGTGCTCCCTGCTAGCCAGTGCAAATGAGGTACCCGGCTGTTGAGGTCTGCTTGGCATTTCCTGTGTTGGCTTTGGCTGGCGAGGCCAGGCCCGTGGGCTGCCCTCTTGACCCAAACCGAGTCAAGCAGGCATGTCCAGGACTCTAGCACGTATTGACTTCTGTTCTGCGCCCCGCAGGGAGTCCTGTTCCGGAAAAAAAGATCACTGAGCTGGGGTTCTCACTGAGCTGTCTTCCCTTGCTTTGTAGGTTGCTTTGTAGACCACCTGAGGCCTGGCGGGCCCCTATCCTGCTCATCTCAGGGCGTGTTCCCCAGGTTGAGCAATGGAGCCCAGGGAATGTGTATCGGATCTCTGAGCTTCCAGTGGCTTCCATCTGTCTGTGGAGTAATTCCCTTAGCTCCAGGCTTAGTCCTTTGACTGGACCTGAAGGAGCCTCAGGCAAGGAGTCTGTTCTGGTCATTAGCACCCGCATTCCAGTTGAGAACCTGCGAGCGCTCCCTTGGGCAACCCCAGAAGGGCCAGTTTCACCTGCAGGCTTCAGCATTGCTTGCTCTGGGTCCTCAGTCTATGTCTTCTTTGGTTTGGGGTCTCTGGGATATCAGATTGTCCATAACAAGAAGACTTTATGATGCTCATTTTCCCAAAGAGCAGAGGCTGAAACACAGCAGACTCTTTGTGTGCAGTGTGGTCCCCAGCCACTCTATCGGGTTGCCCCCATCCCTGCCCCACCCAGGTCCCCTTGGGGGCATAGAGCACTCCCCATTCCCAGTGGCCAGGGGTCTCTGGTCTCGAATTTGGCCAGGTTGAGTGGAGAGGGCAAATCTCAACCCATAGATCATCACGGGTCCACATCCCTTCCCTTTCTCTTCCTTGGGAAGCAGGAAGAAGGAACATAGGGTCCAGAGCTAGTGACATCTGAGCATGAATCCCAGCTCTATGACACACCAGCTGTGTGCCTCGAACGAGGAAGCAAACAGCCATGGAACTCAGTTGCCTTGTCAGTAAAATGGAGACAGTAGAGATGCCCACGGCCTAGGGTTTGTGGGAGGAGTCACTGGGCCTTGTTGGTGTTTAGTCACTGTCTTTGCGACTGCATGGACTGTAGTCCACCAGGTTCCTCTGTCCATGGGATTTCTCAGGCAAGATTACTGGAGTGGGTTGCCAATTTCCTGCTCCAGGGGGTCTTTCCGACCCAGGGATTGAACCCGCATCTCCTGCGTTGGCAGGCCGATTCTTTATTGCCAGGCCACCATGGAAGCCCCTGCTAATGGAGGCCTCGACCTTTCTCCAGGAAAGAGAAGTCAAAGCACGAGCGTCGCTGGCTCCTTGGGGCCAGACGCATGAGTGCTCGGCAGTGTGGAAAATATGAGGTGAAGGAAGGAAGAGGCTCTGGATTTTCTACACTGCTCGAGGGAGGAGCAGTAGGCAGGTTTTTTCTGGCAAGTTTGGGGTGATAGTCATCAGAAGACTGAGGAGTGTTTTTCATTTTTATGAGTAGTTCCACTTCTGGTACTCTATCTTAGGAAATAATCTGAAATGTCAGAAGTCAGGCAGAGCTGTAGGAAGGCCGGGAAAAAAATGTCTTCAAAGATGTTCTTCTTAGTGTCATTTATAGTAGCAAACGTACAAAGAAGATATCTCAGGATCCAATGGTAGGAGACCATGGTTAAGCATATTATTCTATATCATCTACATAAGGAATTAAAGAATGAACACTAAAAGTTGGGTCTAGGAAAAAATTTTTATGACACGGCAACATTTGAGTAAAAAAAAATCAGGATATCTATCTACTGACAAAGTATTATCTTAATTATGTGAAAAACTGGTTATGAATAGAGAAACAAAACATGAAAAAATATATATAACAGTATTATTCAGCTCAAAAAGAAAGGAATTCTGACAAATACTACAACATGAATGAACCTTAGAGCCATTATGCTAATGGCTAAATAAGCCAGGCAGAAAAGGACAATTATGGTATGATTTATATGAATACCTAAAGCAGTCAAATTCTTTGAGACTGAGGTGGTTGCTAGGGGCTTGAGGGAGTGGACAGTTATTATTTAGTCATGCCGAGATTCAATGTGAGAAGACAAAAAGTGCCGGTGATGGTGGTTGCACAAGAATATAAATATACATTTTAAAACGACTGTATTTTTTTTAATGGTGAAAATGGTAAACTTTATTTAAAAAAAAAAAAGGAGGTCATAGGGGAAATACTTCAAAATGCCCTTAATGAATATTTTTGAGTAAAGGGATTATGGGTTGATCTTTCTTCTTTTTAGTTTCTGACATTTTGCCCTAGTAAATGAGGTTTTCTTGTTTGTTTGTTTGTTGTTTGTTTTAAGGAAGCTTGCTCCAGCATCTCCCAGATGTGTGCGGGGGTGGGGCTGGCGGGAGAGGCTCCGTCCAGCTGCAGTTGGAAACAGGGGAGAAACACAGCCTGCTGGGGAAGGGCTGGCTCAGAGAAGGCCCGGGGTCTCCCCTATGCTCTCGCTCCCCTTTGGCTGGCCTCTTTCTCTGCCTTCCCTCCACACTCCGAACCTTGCCCAGGGGCCTCTCTTGTAGGAACAGTACAGTTGCTAGTCTGAAGCGCTGTCACAGCCCTAGTGGGAATGTGGGCTCGGGGCTTTCTCAGATGTTTGGTACCCGCGAAGCCTTCCCCCTGCTGCTCCGCCCCAGCCCAGCTGCAAAAACAACAGCCCATACCCAAAGCCCTGTTATTGCAGCCCAGAAGTTGGGGCCTCAGCATGCAGCAGAAGGAGTGGGGATGGGGCCTGCCAGCCCCAAAGAGACCTAGGGGGATTGGAGGGTCTCCTCTCCTGCTTCCCTGGGGGGAAATCTGGCTCCAAGGTGTAGGAAGAACAGGCTTTGGGAGTCCTGCGGGACTGAGAGCCAACTCTGCCAGTGGCCTCCCTGGCTCCCTGGGGATGGTGGTGGGGGAGTGTGGTGGTGGATGGGGGGGCAGGAAGTCAAGCCACTTGGGAACCCGCTGAGCCAAGCCGTGGGCAGGAGGCGGCACCACCGTGGCTCCCAGGCAGGCCAGGGCCAAGGCTTTCCCACGGGGTGTGACTGGCCACTGGGCTTCATGGATCCATCCACTCACTCCAGGCTAGGGCTTGTGAGCCCTGGGAAGTTTCCATGCAGTTTTCCCTTCAGGGGATAGGGGCTGGCAGGGAGATTCCCCTAACCACCCCCTAGTGCCCTCAGGTGTGTGCAGGGCATCCTAGTAAGGCCAGGGCACAGCTTTCAGAGGCCTGCCACTCAGCTTTCTCAGCATCAGGTCCATTTTCATCCTTCAGCTCCTTAAACATGTGACAGGGTAGGGACACAGAACTTTATATCCCCAAGATTCTGAAGTCCTCAGAGACTGATGGGAGCCTGGCCCCTGACCTCTAAAAGACCATTCCTCCACTCTAACATGAAGGGTACAGATGTTGTGGAATTAGGAGGCACTGTGGAAATCTCTGGGGAAGACAAACCTGGGTTAGAACTTAACCTCTGCCCCACTGGCTACATGCCTGGGCATTGCATTTAAGCTCTCTGAGCCTCAGCTCCCTCCACAGTGAAATAAAGACATTAACATTTATCCTGTAGAGTCTTGGATGGTTTTGATGTAATTATAATAATAGTCTCTGGCACAAGGTAGGTGTGGTGCTTAATAAGTGGAGGATACTGATTTTTATTACCCAAGCCCAAAGAAGGAAACTAAGCTGAGATTAGAAAGAACTTTCTGATCTCAGTACTCAGTTCAGTTCTCCCCACCCACCAGGTTCTGCACAATGTGGCCAGCATACTTGAGAAGCTCCCTCACCTTTCCTTTCTCCCCTCTGGTCAGGAACTAGTCAATCACATTGCCCTCTAGAGTTAGATGACAACTGTGCGTTGTTAAGGATGTTCCTGGCCGTAGGCATCAAACCATCAAGCCAGCAGATAGAAACTATTCCAGAGAAAGAAGGAGGGGAGCCAGATGGGAGAGGGTGGCCTTGGGCCCCTGCGATCCACCAGTAGCCTCTGCCTGCAGGTTAGTGGCTGAGTGTCACAGATGCACCAAGAAGGGTAGGAAGTGCTGGGACCCAGGACCCAGGCTTCCTGACTGGGCTACACCATCATGCAGTGTCTGTAGCTGTTCTGAAATACAGGTAGCTACAATAGTGCTTCCCAGGTGGTGCTAGTGACAAAGAACCCGCCTGCCAATGCAGGAGACATAAAAGACACGAGTTTGAACCCTGGGTTGGGAAGATCCCCTGGAGGAGGACATGGCAACCCACTCCAGTATTCTTGCTTGGAGAATCCCATGGACAAAGGATCCTGACAGGCTACAGTCCATAGGGTCGCAGAGTCAGACATGACTGAAGCACCTTAGCATGCAGTTACACTATATTTTTAAAATCACTACTCTTATCTAATGTCACTGCCGTTATCATCTCCCCTGACAGATAACATCACCTAGTTTCAGAGAGGCAGACCTAAGATCTAAACTGAGATGTACATGACATCCAAATCCAAGCATATGAACAGTTTAACATTCCATATATAGATGGGGAAACGGTGGAAACAGTGTCAGACGTTATTTTTCTGGGCTCCAAAATCACTGCAGATGGTGACTGCAGCCATGAAATTAAAAGATGCTTACTCCTTGGAAGAAAAGTTATGACCAATCTAGATAGCATATTCAAAAGCAGAGACATTACTTTGCCGACTAAGGTCCGTCTAGTCAAGGCTATGGTTTTTCCTGTGGTCATGTATGGATGTGAGAGTTGGACTGTGAAGAAGGCTGAGCACCGAAGAACTGATGCTTTCGAACTGTGGTGTTGGAGGAGACTCTTGAGAGTCCCTTGGACTGCAAGGAGATCCAACCAGTCCATTCTGAAGGAGATCAGCCCTGGGATTTCTTTGGAAGGAATGATGCTAAAGCTGAAACTCCAGTACTTTGGCCACCTCATTCGAAGAGTTGACTCATTGGAAAAGACTCTGATGCTGGGAGGGATTGGGGGCAGGAGGAGAAGGGGACGACCGAGGATGAGATGGCTGGATGGCATCACTGACTCGATGGATGTGAGTCTGAGTGAACTTCAGGAGTTGGTGATGGACAGGGAGGCCTGGCGTGCTGCGATTCATGGGGTCACAAACAGTCAGACACGACTGAGTGACTGAACTGAACTGAACTGAACTGATGCTGCTACCATAGCTAAGAGGAAAATGGTGGGTCCTGGTTTCCAAGTATTTTCCCTCAGAAACACAGACTGTTTTCATCTACCTATGTGCTTGGCGCAAGTCTCACTTAGAATGGACCTATCAACTGTGGAATGACTGATCTCTTGACCAGAGCCAGCCCACTTCACTGGGCTCTTTCGAGACCAAAAGAGACAAGGCCTATGAATATCTTTGACTAAAAGGCAAGATCCTCTAAGTGTAAGGGGTGATGTTGTTTATTATTAGAATCTCCTCTGCTACGGGGGCTGTTTTCCAATATGCAACATGGTGCTTTTATTTATTTATATACTGAATAAATGTTTGTTGCATATTGAATATATTGCTCTATGAAGAGCAACTGTTAATATCCAGTCCTAATAACAATAACAGTGTATGTGTGTGTGTGTTTTTCTAATTGCATGTCCTGGGACTACTACTGTGTTGTCATTAGACTTTCCCTCCAAATTCCTAGGAATGAATCATGTTTAAATTCCAGGGAATCTCAAGAACAGAGCCAGTTTCCAAAAAAATGTACATTCACGTTTAGACTAAGATTAGCTTCTAGTCAAACAAGATCAATCAAATAATAATAAACTCCTACCTTAGCTGACAATAGGGTCGGAAGACAAAAGACAAACATAGTCAAGGCTCTAGCAACCCAAAAAGTTAAGCCAAAAAGGAATCTGTTGTGAAGTACGAGGGTGACTCTGCCTTCAGGCCTGGCTAGATCTAAGGGCCTACATCAACTTGCTTCAAATCATCAGCTTGTTTTCTCTTTCCCATCTCGCTCCTCTTGCCCTAGGACTTGGTTCTGCTTGCTTTTGTTTCTCCTAGACCAGTTGCCTGACTTTCTCCTGCAGACAAGCTTTCTGTTCAAGGCAGGACAGCTGACCACTGATAGACTTGAGCCATTTTCCCTACAGCAGACAAGAAAGATAGAAACCTGCTCTCTTCTGAGGTCTGTATGGCAAATCACAGTGAAGAATTGAAAGGCTTTACACAACCAGTTAGCATGGAAGTGGGTGACTGACCAGACCTGGGTGGTGTGCCATCCCTGTGGTGAGGAGCCACACTGGGTACCAGGAGGCCTTGGGATTGACAGTTCCACCTGAATGGCATGGGATGATGAGGGGCAATTCCCAAAGGAGAGGAGGTGCAGGGGAGATAAAAACAACAGGTGTCCACTACAATAGCACTTGTTCTCAGGTTGCGCAGAGACATGACTTCTCCACCAAAACAATCAGAGAAGGCTAAAAACAGGAGCTCATTCACATGCCCAAGTGCTGAGTCAAAGCCCTTCAGGAAAAGGAAGTGATCCGATGGCCTAAAAGAGATTCTTTAGAACACTAGGAGAAAGACACAAATATTTTGGTCAGCAACCCCCCCACCTCCTCCTCCCCCTCCCCGCCAGTTGAGAATTATCATCATAATCACGTTATTTTCTGGGGCTTCCCTGGTGACTCAGGTATAAGGATTCCACCTGAAATGCAGGAGAGTCAGAAGATATGGGTCTGATCCCTGATGGGAAGATCCCTTGGAGGGGGAAATGGCAACCCACTCCAGTATTCTTGCTTGGAGAATCCCAGGGACAGAGGAGCCTGGAGAACAGACCACTGTTGGTGTCACAAAAGGGCTGGACACAACTGAGCACATCACAGCACCTTATTCTCCAAATTAAGTTTGAAAATGGTGATTTGATAATTCTGCAGACAATTAGCCAGAATGTTTGAAATTGGGATCTTTTGGAAGAATCTGGAAGATTTGGTCAACATAATCACACCCCTGGTTGAGAGAATGGGCCTGATGACTTTTTTTTTTCTTAACAAATAACTTTTCTTTCTTACAAATAAATTTTTCTGTTTATAAATGGGTTGTGTGTATTATAGGAATTTTTGAAAATACAGAACAGAGCATATATAAAATGGAAAAAGTAACATGGAAACTTACATTACCATATGTAAACTAGATAACTATTTTAAAAAATAGGGAATTTGCTGTATGACTCAGGAAACTCAAACAGGGGTTCTGTATCAACCTAGAGGGGTGGGATCGGGAAGGAGATGGGAGGGAGGTTCAAAAGGGAAGGGATATTTGTATACCTATGGCTGATTCATGCTGAGGTTTGACAGAAAACAACAAAAGTCTGTAAAGCAATTATCCTTCAATACAAAAAAAAAAAAAATACTCTTGTATTTGTTAGGATTGGGTGTGACTGCAACTGATATGAACCCCAAGCTAACAATGGCTTAAACAGGACTGAAGTCTTTTTTCTCAAAGCTACGTGAAGTCCAAAAGTCCAGGATTGCATGGGACTTCTGCTCTCTAGAGGCTTTGCCATGCCTAGGCTCCTTCCAGCTCACTACCCTGTCACCCCCTCATAATCTAAGCAAGAGGAGCAGAAAGGCAGCAAGAAANAACAATGGCTTAAACAGGACTGAAGTCTTTTTTCTCAAAGCTACGTGAAGTCCAAAAGTCCAGGATTGCATGGGACTTCTGCTCTCTAGAGGCTTTGCCATGCCTAGGCTCCTTCCAGCTCACTACCCTGTCACCCCCTCATAATCTAAGCAAGAGGAGCAGAAAGGCAGCAAGAAAGAGAAGATGATGAAGAGGTCAAAGACCCATGACAGCTACTCCTAGGGAAGATTCTCAGAAATAGCAACTCAAGGCATCCACACTGTCTCAGTGGTAAGAATGTAGACACTTGGACACATCTACTTGCTGGGGAAACTGGGAAATGTAGTCTTTTTTTCTGAGTGGCTAATTGCCCAGAATATTACTACAGAAGAGTTATTACTGAGGCAATTAAGGGGCCTCTGGTACTGCAATCAATATGTCAGCAAATTTGGAAAACTCAGCAGTGGCCACAGGACTGGAAAAGGTCAGTTTTCNGAAGAGTCCCCGCCAGAGTCACCATTTGTTGCAGGAAGGCGGACCCCTTTCAGGGCCCGAAACTGGGCTCTTGTCTAACACTCGGAAACGAATTGTCCAAGGAGACACATGTGCTGACAAAGCAAGAGATTTTACTGGGAAAGGGCACCCGGGTAGAGAGCAGTAGGGTGAGGGAACCCAGGATAAAGAAACTCAGTTCTTCTCTCCTTTGTACGTCACTCCTTTAGCGCCACACCCATTCCATCCCCCACTCATTCTGAATTCCTGGCAACCATGCACCCATTCTTTATCTCCATAATTTCATGAATGTTAAGCAAATGGAATTAGATAGTATGTATACTTTTAGGACTGGCTTTTTTCACTCATTGTAATTGTCTTGAGATTCATCTAGGTTGCTGCAGACACCGATAGTTTGTTCCTTTTTACTGCTGAACTGTATTCAATGGTATAGATGTGCAATACCACAGTCTGTTTAAACATTAATCAACTGGAGAACATTTGGGTAAGTTTTCAGTGCGGGGTTATCATGAATAAAGCTGTTATGGACATTCATGCACAACTTCCTATTTGGACAGAAGTGCTCACTTCTCTGCGATAAATGAGCAAGAGTATAATTGCTGGGTTGTATTATAAATCCATCTTCAGTTCTGAAAGGAAATGCCAAACCATTTTACAGACTCACTGTATGCAATCTACTTTTTTAAACTTAACAATATGTTGTCAACAATTTTCCTTATCGTTAAACACTTTCTATTTAATTAAATAAGACTTCCCAGGTGGCTCAGTGCTAAAGACTCTGCCTGCAATGCAGGAGACATGGGTTCAATCCCTGGATCAAGAAGAGCTCCTAGAGAAGGAAATATCAACCCACTCCAGGCAGTAAAGAATTTGCCTGCAATTTGGGAGACCTGGATTCAATCCTTGAGTTGGGATGATCCCCTGGAGAAGGGAACAGGTACCCACTTCAGTATTCTGGCCTGGAGAATTCTATGGACTGTGTAGTCCACAGGGTCACAAAGAGGTGGACACAGATGAGCCACTTTCACTTCCACTATTCTTGCCGGGGAAATCCCAAGAAGAGAGGCGCCTGTTGGGCTATAGTCCAGAGGAGTCACAAAAGAGTCGGACACAACATAGCAACTAAACAATAACGTCATTAATCATTGTTGTTTAGTTCTAAAACATGCTTTTCCATTCTAAACATGGAATGGAAACATGCTTTTAAAACATGCTATTCCATTGTATGCCGCTGCTGCTGCTAAGTCGCTTCAGTCGTGTCCCATTCTTAAACCCCTTGGACTGCAGCCCACCAGGTTCCTCCATCCATGGGATTTTCCAGGCAAGAGTACTGGAGTGAGGTGCCATTGTCTTCTCCGATTCCATTGTATAGCTATACTATAATATCCAATCTAAATTTTAGGAATTCCTGAATTTTATGAATATTTTTATTTTTGTGTTATAAATAATAAAATGAAAAATATTGTGGAAAAATCTTTGTGCCTATTTCTGATTATTTCCTTAGGATAAATTTTTAGACATAGATATAGTGTTTTAAAGGGTATGAATGAAGGGACATCCCTGGCAGTCCAGTGCTTAAGACTCCAAGCTTCCATAGCAGGGGGATGTGGGTTTGATCCCCGGTTGGGGAACTAAGAGCCTGCATGCTGTGCAGTGCAGCCAAAAATAAAATAAATAAAAATAAAGGGTATGGATGAACATTATAAAGTATTTTGCTTTCTTCCTTTTATCAAATTGTCCTACTAAAGGTTTCAATTTACAATCCCACAGCAGTATATAAGAATTAGGCAGTTGTGTTTCAACACAAATTACAGTCAAACAGTCAGCATTCTTAATATCTAAATAGATCTTATAAGTCAACTAGAAAAAAGAAATACCCCAAATCAAGATGCTTTGGGCTGCAAATGATATAAAATTCCAATTAAAATTATATAAACAATAGAGAAATTTAGACTTCATATAATAACTCCAAAGATAGGGCAACTTCTGATTTTGTTGATTTCACACAATAGCCACCACAAAACATAGACTAATGGTAAAGGCTCTGAAGCTAAGTTGTTGGGTTTATATCCTGGCCCCTCCATTTGCTGAGTGTGGGACACTGAGCAAGTTACTTATCCTATTTATGGCTTAGCTTCCTATTTTGAAAATGGCTATATTAATAGTATCTATCTCATAGGTTTAAGGATGAAGAGCTAACATATGTAAAATAGCCATTAAGTATTGATATTATCAAGAGTCCAGGTTCTTCCTGCTTTTCTGTTCTGGAATCCTTAGCATGTTAACATTATTCTCAGTCTTCAGACCTCAGGGTCACAACACAGCTGCATTAACTCCAGGAATCTCACCCAAGAAGTCCAGAAATAGACTAAGTAGTCTTGTCTGTTTCTTTCTTTAAAACAGGGAAACCTTTCCAGGAAGTGCCAAATAGATTTCCCTTGCATTCCACTGGCTAGAAAATAGGTTACTCTATACCAATCTGTTTAATTTAAAAAAAAGAGAATGGAATGACTATGATTGGTTCAGATCAATCAAGATTTACTCATAAGCTAAAACCACCTTCCCTGTGGATAGAAACCAAAATCAGTTCTCTCTAATAAGAAAGAAGAGAAAAATGGTCATTGAATGAACAACCAGAATATGTTATACAGCACATTAGAAAAATGAGCAAACCACATGCACCAGTACTTCATAAGAGAAGAAAAGCAAATGGTAAATAAATATGAAAAAAGGCTTTTCATGATTAATGAGCAAAAGGGTACAAATTAAAAGTAGTTTCTGTATTTCTCTATTAATTTGGCAATGATGAAAAAGAATGATAATCACTTACAATACAGACAAATATATAAAATGCCTAAGAATAAATTTTATATACATGATGTGCAAGACCTAAATGAAGAAAATTATAAAATTTTACTGGACAACATTAAAGAAGACCTAAGTAAATGCAGATATATACCATGTTCATGGATAGTAGGACTTGGTATCTTAAAGATGTCAATTTTTCTCAAATTGGTTTAGAGATTTAAAGCAATGCCAAAGAAAATCTCAATAGAGTGGGAGTTTTTTTGAGAAATAGATGCTTTATTTCTAAAATATACATGAAAGAGCAAAGGCCCCAAACTAAAGACACTCTTAAATAAAGGAATTCTCTGGTAAGAGAATTTTTCTTACCAGATATCAAGACTTAAAAAAAAAAAAAGACAGTAGTAATTAAGAGAGTGTAATATTGATTCAAGGATAGGCAACTTTAGCAATAGGAACAAACAGAGGGCCTCAAACAGACTCTCACAATAGAAACTTCACAAATTACAAAGATAGTACTGAAAATCACTGAAGAAAGAATGGAAAAAGAAAATAAAATTACATCTCATTTCTCATCCTATATAGAAAGTAATTCAAAATTATGTGTAAAGGCAATTTTTAAAATTACTCAGAAGATGATTTAGGTGATTATGCTTTTAGATTAGGGAAGGGTTTTCTAAATAAACCACAAAAAGCATTAACTATAAAAGACAAGGCTGATACATTCAATCATATTAAAATCAAGAACTTTGTTCAAGGACATCTCAAAGTGAGTAAACAGACAAGCCACAAATTAAGGGGAAAAAAACTAGTATTCAGAATACATAA
The DNA here is from genome assembly GCA_006410615.1 of Neotragus moschatus. Taxonomy (NCBI): domain Eukaryota; kingdom Metazoa; phylum Chordata; class Mammalia; order Artiodactyla; family Bovidae; genus Neotragus; species Neotragus moschatus. Next base: position 110,472 of record SJYA01001474.1, on the reverse strand, counting down.
GGAATGCCTACAAATATATTAGAAAAAGTTTTTTTTCCCTTAGCCTAAGAAAGTAGGTAAAAGACAGATACTTCACAAAGGAGAAAAAGGACATGGCCAATAAACATATATTAAAAAAAAAACCTCATTAGTAATCAGAAAAACAAATTAAGATGCCAATGATATATCCTTTTATATCTATCTGATTCCACTCACCTTCCTCAACCATTGATAATACCAAGTGTTGGTAAGGAGTAGATCAGCTAGAACTCTTTAAGCACTTCTGGAGGGAGCATGCATTGATGTAATCACTTTGGAATACTAGCACTGTTTGTAAAGTTGAATATTCACATAGCCTATGACCTAGCTGTTCTACTTGTAGGTGTGCCAAGATATACACAAGAATATTTATAGTTTATATTCTCTCACCCTCCAGAAAGATTGGAAACAACCCAAATATCTGTTGAAGGAAAGTAAATACATAAATTGTGGTACAGTCACATGACGGAACATTATGCAGCAGTGCAAACGGAACCATAGACACATGTGGCAACATGGAGGGAAATTTTAGGAGTGTCACACCAAGTTAAAAAAAAAGCAACTTGTAGAAGATTACATTATAATACAATTTATAAAAAATTCCAAATAAGCTAAATTAAGTGCTTTGTTATTTAGGTTGTAAATATATAAAACTTTTTTTATAAAGCAAAGGAATATCAATCAAAATTTTGTGTTTGGTTATCCTTGAATGTGGTAGAAGGCAAGGACATGGATTAGGAGAAGAGCACACACACTGATGTGATGGTATGGACAGTATTTCAGGTGTCTTCTTAAAATTTCACATATTTATTTATTTTTTAAATCATGGTAAAATACACATAAAATTTACCTTTTTAACCCTTAAGTGTGCAGTTCAGTGGCATTAAATGCACTTGCACTGTTATAAAATATAAATGCACATCCATCATCCATTTCTAGAATGCCTTTCATCTTGTACAATTGAAATCCTATATTTAAATAAATCCTATATTTATTAAATAATAAATAATTTTTCCCTCCAGCCTCTGACAACCACCATTCTACTTTCTTTGTCTACAAATTTGAGAGTTTTAGTTTTCAAATTGACAGATGGGGTCACAGGTGTTCATTTACTGTCATTTCATAACTTACATATACATATTATATATACACACATATATATATTATTTTGTATGTATAAAACAGTACATATCTTATTTTTTAATGTCTTTATATCTGGAAAAATAATGACAATATCCAAAATTGGCCAGAACATGATAAGTGCTAGCAAGCCTGTAAATTGACACAACTTTTCAGACATTTTAAACTTAACATGGTAAAATTGATAAATATTTATGGCTTTGGGGAGTTATGCTTTCAATTTTGGTTTCTGATTATTCATTAACAATATATAGAAATATGGTTGATTTTTGTGTGTAGACCTTGCATCTTTGCTAAATTAGTTCTAGGAGGTTTTTTCTTATTGTTGATTCTCTGGGATTTTCTATGAAGACAATGATGTTTTCTGTTAGTTTTCTTTCTTTCCAGTCTGTATGCTTTTAAAATTTCTTTTTCTTGCCTTATTGCACTGGCTAGATCTTTGAGTTTAAATTTGAATGGTAAAAGTGGACATTTTTGCCTTGTTTCTGATCTTAGAAATTTTCTTTGACCATAAAGTATGATGTTAGGTACAGGATTTTGTAGATGGCTCTTATCATGCTGAAGATGTTCCTCTTTATTCCTAGTTTTTTGAGGTTTTTTGGTTTTTTGTTTTTAATTCAATGTCAGTTGATTTTTGTCAAATGCTTCTTGCATCAGTTGATATGGCCATGTGGTTTTACTTTTTAGAATATTAACATAGTTTCTCAAATTGATTTTCAAATATTGAAACAGCTTTACCTTCCAGATTTAAATTATACTTGGTAATTATACATTAATCTTAATTTTATTATTTACTTTTGACTGTGCTGGGTCTTCGCTGCTTCATGCAGGCTTTCTCTAGTTGTGGTGAGCAGGGGTCACTTGTGATGCACTGGTTCTAGGCACATGGGCCTCAGTAGTTGCAGCACAGGAGCTCAGTAGTTGTGGTTCTCCTGCCCCAGAGGGCACAGGCTTTGGTAGCTGTGGCACACCACTTAGTTGCTCTGCAGTATGTGGGATCCTCCTGGGCCAGGGATTGAACCTGTGTTCTCTACATTCATTGGGAGGTGGATTCCTAAGCACTGGGCCACCAGGGAAGTCTTTACATGAATCTTTTATGTACTGATGAATCTGGTTTGCTAATAATTTGTTGCAGCTCTTTGCATCTGCATTCATGAGGGACACTGGTCTCTAATTTTCTTTTTTTCGTTTTATCTTTGTCTTATTTGGGTACTGATATATTTTTCTGCAAGGCAATTTGTCTCTGGAGACCCGGGTTCTGTGGAGATCCCTAGGTCGGGAAGATCTGCTGGAGAAGGAAATGGCAATCCACTCCAGTACTACTGCCTGGAAAATCCCATGGACAGAGGAGCTTGGTAGGCTACAGTCCATGGGGTCGCAGAGTCGGACATGACTGAGCGACTTCACTTCACTTTTCAACGTCTAGCACATCTCCTCAGAGTTGAGGAGACCGAATATCCACCAATAAGGAGATTCAAAGTGGCAGTTAATATGGGAGCAAAGATGATGTCCTTCCATCTTGACAGACTACAGACTGGTAAAACAACATGACCGTTTAGAGTTTACTAGGTGTTAGACACCGTGTATGAATTGTCTCATCTAATGCATCTCTATGAGATAGGTCCTCTTATTCTAAAAAAAAAGGTCCTTGCCATCAGGGAGCTCGGTCTGCTGGAGAGACAGAGGCGCAAACGAACCAGTATCATGCAATGGGGCAGGGGCGTCTGCCCTAGGGGTAGCGGACCCTGGAGCAGCACTCTGATGGTCACCGGAGCTGAGGGACCGGGAAGCAAGGCTGCAACCTCTCCAGCGTAGCCTCGGGAAGTGGTGGGGGCCTTTCAGACTGGCTGTTTCCACAGCAACGGGACTAGCCATCCTCTTGTGACGTCAACCGTCAGGTCTTCAGCGACCGAGAAGCCAAGAAAAGACACTTCCAGCCTTCCAACCTCTGAGGCGCGGACGCTTGGCGGTAAACGCTACACATCGAGTTCAAAGAGTCTGATTGGCTCTGTCAGGTGGGGGCGGGGCGGAAGTTAGCAGCGAGGGGCGTGGCCCAGTCTTCTCCCAAGCGAGAGGTGTTTTTTTTTTTTCCTCCTAGCAGAGCGGAAGTCGACCTCTCCCGCCCCGGAAGTGCAAGCTAGGGAGTCTGCCAGGTGTGGATTCCGCCGGCAAGGCGGCTTCTTTCGCGATGCCAGGGGCAGCTGCCAAGTGCTCGGAGCTGTCCGAGAGGATCGAGAGTTTCGTGGAGGCGCTGAAGCGGGGCGGCGGGCAGCGCAGCTCCGAGGACATGGCCCGGGAGACTCTAGGGCTGCTTCGCCGCATCATCACGGACCACCGCTGGAGCAATGCAGGTGAGGCAGGCCTCGCCCCTTTCTGATCCCAATCCCTGGGCGGAAAGTCGCCCAGGCCCCACGCTGCGCCCTTCTCGCGCTCACCATTTGTCTTTGGGCGGTAGGGGAGCTGATGGAACTGATCCGTAGAGAAGGCCGGAGGATGACGGCCGCGCAACCCTCAGAGACCACCGTGGGCAACATGGTGCGGAGAGTGCTCAGGATCATCCGGGAGGAGTATGGCAGGTCAGGCCCACGTCCTGGACCGGGGCTTGGGCCCAGTGAAGCGTTTTGCACGGTCCCCTCTCTCTCCCTGCTTGGAGCCTTTGTTGGAGCTGAGCAGCTGTCGTTACTTAAGCGACCACATCTCTTCCCCCAACTCCTTTGGGTCTTGTTGCCTTCGTAGACTCCATGGACGCAGCGACGAGAGCGATCAGCAGGAGTCTCTGCACAAACTCTTGACATCCGGGGGCCTGAGCGAGGATTTCCGTTCCCATTATGCTCAACTCCAGTCCAACATCATTGAGGCAATTAATGAGCTGCTGGTGGAACTGGGTGAGTCCTGATCCTTAGGTGGACAGGACAAGTTGCAGGCAGATAAGGGAACAGAAGACCTTGGAAGTTGTTCATAAGCAGAGATGGAAGATAACCAGTCTTCTGGTTCTCAAAGGTTTGCCCTCATCCGGATTAAGAACTATTGGAATAGGTGGCAAGACTAAGATAACCCTGTCTACATTTCCTTACAGACTGACCCCTTATTTACTGCAAATCCACTGTGGCAGAGACTGTTTGGGAATAGCTTTTATTTTTAAGATGAACCTCTGAAAACCACAGTTGATAAACCCTTTTTCACTAAACTTCTTGAAATTTTACAGACACACACACATACATACCCATATGCATACACACAAGCCACTTCTATCCCCCCTATCTTTGTGACCTAGGAGGCCAGATATTTATTGCCAACAGTGTTCCCAAGAAAGGAAGAAACTGGGTCTGTCTGTACATTGAGCTGCTTCTTCCAAATTCCTCCCCTGTTTTTCTTCTGTGTCCTCCCTGTCAGGTGGAGGCGTTGTGGCTACCTTTTGGAGGAGGAATTCTTTTAGAGGGAAACTCTGTTTACCCTACTCTCAGCACTTTCAATTTCCCAGATGGGGCATTTCTTGCCTAAATTCATTGTTTTCAAAGTCAGTTGTAAAGAACTAGTTTTGGGGCGGGGTAGGGGTGAGGGGAGTAAGTTGATGAGTAGGGCAGGAGGGTAGGCTGAGAGCTTGGGAGATAGAAAACCCTGGAGGGAGGAGGCTTTTAAGGAAATAAGGACATTTCACATTTAGTCCATTGACCATGTGTTACCAGGCTCTGCTAGGTGGGCATTGTACAAAATGGCACACATCCCTTTCTGTTCTCTCTCAAGTCTGTGTTGTAGCATGACTGTGTCATATTTTCCGTGCAAAACTGGCTTCTTGCAGAAGGGACAACGGAGAACATCGCGGCCCAGGCTCTGGAGCACATCCACTCCAATGAGGTCATCATGACCATCGGCTTCTCCCGCACAGTGGAGGCATTCCTCAAAGAGGCTGCCCGAAAGAGGAAATTCCATGTCATCGTTGCAGAGTGTGCACCTTTCTGTCAGGTATGGGGACTGCTAGAGCTGCTAAGGAAATTTTAAAATGAGGAGAAAATAATGCCATCTTTGAATTGATGCGATTTAAACATTGAGGAGATACAGTAAAACATTTAAGAGAATTTCACGTTGTTGATCCTGTGAACATTCTTAAAATATTCATTTAAGGAAGTTGAGTGAACTACTTGGCCCAAGAAAAGATAAATATTAGTTCTTTCAGAAATCAGAATAGGGTAAATGACCTTGGGGACGACTGATGCTTGGTCTGACCTCACTCAGTCTTCAGGTAAATAATAGGTCTCCAGAAAGGAAATATGTAAGGATGCAAAGATGTTGTAAAGTAATGAGCCAGGAGCTGTCCTGTGCGCTCTGCCCAGTTACACAAGCAAGTTGTATTTCCAGTTCTGTGCCTGTCCCAGCACTGCTGGAGTAATAAACATTAATTAGCTTCCCCTGGGCTTCCTGCCGCTTCCCAGCGAACACCTACCAGATGAGTAAGTTACCTGTTGGAAGTTGCGTGTTGGATATGGCCAGTGTCACACAGTCCCCCAGATCCAGTTACGTTTGAAAGCTCTTTCTCTCTCGCCCACTCTTCCTCTCAGCATCAGCCTTTCTCTCCAAATGCAGGGTCATGAGATGGCAGTCAATTTGTCCAAAGCAGGTATTGAGACAACTGTCATGACTGATGCTGCCATTTTTGCTGTTATGTCAAGAGTCAACAAGGTGGGTGTATTTGGGTTATATTATGTCAAATTTATGAAGATTATATGTTAAAATATTAATATCTGCCCCCCTCCCTGGCCCCAATATCTATAAGAGGAGAGGAGAGTTTCTAGTACCTTTTGAAAACACATACATGGACCTTTTAAATCTCTTATTCTATTAATATTGATCCCCCCTCTTTATTCCTCCCTTGGGTGCTGGTGCTGCTAAGTTGCTTCAGTCGTGTCTGACTCTGTGCTACCCCATAGACAGCAGCCCACCAGGCTCCCCTGTCCCTGGGATTCTCCAGGCAAGAATACTGGAATGGGTTGTCATTTCCTTCTCCAGTGTATGAAAGTGAAAAGTGAAAGTGAAGTCGCTCAGTCCTATCTGACTCTTAGCGACCCCGTGGACTGCAGCCTACCAGGCTCCTCCGTCCATGGGATTCTCCAGGCAAGAGTACTGGAGTGGGGTGCCATTTCCTTCTCTGTCTCCCTTGGAGACACCTCATTTTGGTTAAAGGATTGAAAGGAATGAAATGGGACTAAGCTAATCTTGTCAGCATGTTAGGTATCTGATAGAGAGCTGCCCACTTCTGCTCAGAGAGCTTGATAGTGGTGGATGAGAGAAGAGAGGCTTCCCACTTCTCAGGAAGTGTGGCAGATAGATTTCCAGAGAAGACAGGGCTATGAGTGGTAAGCACTGCAGTTTTCTGTCCTGTACTGTGTTCATTTTCCCTTTGGGAATCCACTTTTATACTAGAACTTGTGGTCTGAACCTAGAATCCCTTTCCCTCTACTGGTGTGTGACTCCCACGCCCACCCCCTGCAGGACGCCAAGACTGGGGGCTAAGCATTCAGGCGCTCATGCCCAGTGGCCTGTTGAAGGCTCTGTTCTCAGGATGGCTCGCTTCTTTCTTCCTGTCCCAAAGGTGATCATTGGCACTAAGACCATCCTGGCCAACGGTGCCCTGCGAGCTGTGGCAGGAACTCATACTCTAGCGCTGGCAGCAAAGCACCATTCCACCCCACTCATCGTCTGTGCTCCTATGTTCAAGCTTTCCCCACAGGTATGTCTGTCTGTCTCTAGCCAACAGAGGGAAGTCAAAGTATAGGTTTGAACTCTTTAACCTTCAGCCTTCTCTCTCTGGGACTTCTCTTTATCTGCATTTACTCAGTGGATTAGACCCAGTGGAGACTGGAAAAGGCCACAGTAGTCTTGATCCAAGAAGAGCCATTGATAGTTACAACCTTTCAGCTTCAGGAGGTCAACATTGTAAGGTCAGGATAATATGTAGTTGGGGAAGGCCCTTTGTCTACATTGCCACCACTCCCCTGTCACCCTGACCATTTCTGAAAATGCCAAGCAAGTTGAAACTAGAAATGTAGAATTGGTTTTTATTTGTCATAGTTCCAGGGACTGTATTCTGTAGCCTGGACACAAGCAGTTACTAAGTAAAGAGTCATTTTACCAGTGATAGAAACTACTTGCTTTGAAAATAACAACCTATCTATAGATGTCTACTTATTAAAAAATTGAACTGAAATTCACATAACACACAAGTAACCATTTAAAAATGTACAGTTCAGTGGCATTTAGTACATTCACAGCATTGTGCAACTACCACTCTTTAGTTTCAGAATTTTTTCATCATCCCTGCAGAACACTCTGTACCCATTAAGTAATCCCTCCCTTCTTTCTTCTTCCCATCTCCTAGTGATTGCTAGTCTGCTTTGAGTCTCTATGGATTTGCCTAATTTTGATATTTCACATAAAGGGAGTCATACATTATGGACAAAATATTTCTGATTTCTAAATATTTGGGGAGTTCATCTGAGTTATAGCACGTACTTTGTTCCTGTTTTGTGACTGAATAATGTTCTGTTGTATGGATATACCACAATTTAATCATCCATTCATCTGTTGATGAGCATCTGGGTTATTTCTACCTTTTGGCTTTTGTAAATAATGCTGCAGTAAGCCTTTGTAATCAAGTGCTTGCATGTCTTTTTATTTCTCTTGGGTGTATACCTGAAAGTCAAAGTGTCAGATCTCTCGTTTTTTTCTTCCTAATCTTTCCTTTTCCAGTTCCCCAATGAAGAAGATTCATTTCACAAGTTCGTAGCTCCTGAAGAAGTCCTGCCTTTCACAGAAGGTACAGAAGTTGCTTGAATGTGTATGGCACACGCAGTTGGTGTGTTTTGGATTTTTGTATATGTTTGTTTTGGTCTTTTGGTGGTCAGTGGGATTGAATGTCGTTGGGCTGTGTTTTATTAGTCATACTTCTTGTGGGGACTGTTCTTTTTAGCAACTTAGAGTGTTTGTGGACCTGACCTAATCCATGTTCATTTTCTTCTGAAACTAATATATTTTAGCTGAGTTATGGGGGCCATGGAGGGTTGGATCACCCAGCATTGACTGGGATTGGCTTTGCAAGTTGTCTGAGATACAGGCAACAGCCCAGTCAGAAAGTGTACTTGATTTTGGTTGCTGCAGGGAGTCATTTTGGTGATGTGACTGCCAAAGGAAGCAGGCTCTGAAATGTTACTTATAAAACTCGCCTGTAGCCTGGACACTTTTGTGTGTTGGGGACCTTTTCTCTGTCTTCTTCTGAAGGCAGCAACTTTGCTCAGTGAGCTTGCTGACTCCTCAACAGTTTGCATGGTCTTTAACATCCTCTAGGAGCAAAACATAATACTTGGAGTGCTTATTCTTCTTGGAAATTTAATAACTTCACCATTTATTCAAACATTCATTCTTTCAAGAAAGATTTATGACTCTTGAGCACCCACTGTGTATCCAGCACTATTTCAGGCACTAGGGATGTAACAGTGATTAACACAGATGGGCCCTGCTCCGCCGGAGTTTACATCATGTTGCAAAAGACAGACAAGAGAATATGTCAGGGCGTGGAATGTTTTAGGAAGAAAATACAGATGATATGATGGAAAGTGACTAGGGGACTACCTTAGACTGGGGAAGGGACTTAATGAGATGGCATTTCAGCTGATTCCTGAAGGAACAGAGCCTGCCACGTGAAAGTGAAGGAAAGAGTTTTCCAGATGTTGGTGCAAAAGACCTGAGTTAGGTACATGCTTAGCCAGGTGGAAGAAGATGGCCATGTGGCTGGAGAGTAATGAGCAAGAGGGAGAGCGATACAGACCATAGTGTAGTGTGGTGGGGAGGGCCCAAATCCTGACGGCTGCAATCCGTAATTTGAAGCTTTTTTTGCCTTTCTGTGGGAAAGTATTGGAGAGTCGTAAGCACAGGGCAGATCATGATCTGACATCTTTTCTTCTGGTTTGTATTTTGCTACAGCTTCCCTTTCTTGGGGTGGCACGTATCCCTGTGTTATTGAGCCTAGAATCCACGAGATACTTATTAGAACAGGAGCCTTGGTTTTGTCTTTAGCTCATGTGATTGCCTTTCAGGGGACATCTTGGAGAAGGTCAGTGTCCATTGCCCCGTGTTTGACTACGTCCCTCCAGAGCTCATTACTCTGTTTATCTCCAACATTGGTGGGAATGCACCATCCTACATCTACCGCCTGATGAGTGAACTCTACCATCCTGACGATCACGTCCTATAACCACCACTTGTCCTAAGCAGAAGCTGCTTAGGCGAACAGAACAGAGAGGAGATTTCTGTGCCACGACTGAAATGTATCTTCCTGGTAATGGGGGAGCGAACAAGTCAGCCTTGGAAAACCTGATACTGTTTCCTGCCATTTGGTCAGCCCCTAACGAGGATGCATGTCCAGGACTGTTCTCTGCCTCTCGGATCTTACAGAGCCAGCAGGGCTTGATCTCTTGATTTTGGAACCTCTTAGTGACTTGGAGCATCTGTTTCAGGAACTTAAACTTTCCCGTTTGGTGGTGTTTTAAACACAACACCAAAGACTTGCTGGGCTGCAGGTTTTTGCTCAGAAATGACTGCCACACCTTTTCCGAGGCCATGCCAATAAAAGCTGCTTGAAGGTTCCTGAGTTGGTTTATTTATTGTTCTGCTCCGACTGAACTGCCTGAAAAAGCAGCAGCAGAACCCTTTGGTGTTTTCATAGAGGACAGTAATTAGAGGTAACAGCCTAAAACAGAAATTCAGATGAAAGTATTTATGATTTCCTTTATAACTCACTGGAAATGGTCCCAAACAACTCGTTAATAATCCAAGACAGTGGTTCCAAAATCACTGTTCATCAGAATCATCTGGGAGCTTAAGAAAATATATAATCTCAGCCTCCATCTCAGACCTACTGCGTCTGATCTCTGGGTTGGCTTAGAGTATCCTGGGAATATTCTTTGAGTGTCCCGGAAAAGGACCCCCTCATGTACTATTAATAGAATTGCAAATTGGTACAACCTTTTCCAGGGCAGTTTCAACCTTCTAGATTTATTTTTGCAAGCACAGAAAGACATAGGCAAGAATGTCCATTGTAGCAGCTGTAATGTCACAGCCTATGGGTCCAGCAATATAGCATTTTGGATTTTGTTAGTTAAAAACAAGAAAGGTTTATGAATGTGATCTACTTGATGATATATACATTGCAGTAGAGGTTTCAAAAGGTGACTTGAGATCAGTGTCTGGATTAAAGACATTTTGATTGATTCATCTGGTATTTAATTTGAATTAGTTACCAGTATTTTAAAATCTGGATGTTACACATTAAATAAATTCAGATTTCTTCCGGCTCCTGAAGAGTTGGTGAACTCTGGGCCCACACTCCCAAATGGCAACAATTAGACTATAGGTGGATAGCTTCTAATTCTAGTAAATGGGAAACCCCGTTTTCTGCAATTCCAAGCCAGGTTCACAAAACTCATTTATATTGGCTGCTGAACCCTTATGGGCATCTGAGTTGTGACCCTTGTGTTAATGCATGGGATAGATCTATAAGCAAGTCTTATTTTATATTCTGTTAACCAAAAAACTGGGGAAGAAACCAAGCTGCAGAGCAGTCTCCGTGAAATGACCCTTAGCGCCTTAAAACAAATTATGTNTTATATTGGCTGCTGAACCCTTATGGGCATCTGAGTTGTGACCCTTGTGTTAATGCATGGGATAGATCTATAAGCAAGTCTTATTTTATATTCTGTTAACCAAAAAACTGGGGAAGAAACCAAGCTGCAGAGCAGTCTCCGTGAAATGACCCTTAGCGCCTTAAAACAAATTATGTGGATGCACAGGATAAAAATCTTGGAAGAATTAACACCAAACAGTGGCAAGCAGATTTTACTGGGATAGTTATCTAGGATATTGTTTCTGTTCTTCATGTGTGCTACTTTAGTGATTTGTGTTTTCAAAAAACCTCCTCAGGTCAGATGATCTGGATGCCATGTTTGGAAAGCATGGTACAAAGCAAACTTCTCAGGGCCAAGATCCCCCGAGTGTGCAAGGGAACCCCCCCCCCCAACCGGGATGCTTGTCACAAAGTCAATCTCTGGCAGCAGTGTCTATGAGGCAGAAGGTGGAAGTTCTAGGAATTTGCATGTTTAACAAGCATCTCAAGGGATTTTACCAGGTGATTTGATATTTGTGTTTTGGTAAACACTGGCCAGAAGGTAGACAATGAAGAAAGGGCCTCTACTCTGATCCTACTTGACGTGGGCAGATGTTTGCCTTTGGACTCTTGTCTCCCCTGAGAGAGGGAAAAGACAAGACTGAAGAGGGTCCGGTCCGTCTAAAGGACTGACCTGAAAGCTCTCTGACTCAGAAGAGCCCAGCTCACGCAGGCCTTTGTTGTCAATTATTTCTTAAAACATCTAAGACCACATGCTTTCTCGATGCTTGTAGCTACCCGTTTTGAGCAGTCTTTGAAGGCGCCCATCCTAACAGCAGCTTGCCTGGATACGACTGTGCTCTGGAGGAAGAGCAGAGGAAATTTAAATCTGTTTCTGGAAGTGTGTTGTGATACTTGTCCTTTGTGCATCTTAGTCTCTGGGTCTAAGATTAGCACCAGCATCCTTCCCAGGCATCCCTGAGATGGACGAAGGTTACCAGGGTAGAGGCTTGCTGTCTCTGCGGCCAGCTCTTACAGTGCCTGCAAAAGAGCTGCACAGATGTGGATTCTTTAGACTTTAGAACTTCAGTTAAGTAAATCCCACTATGCTATTTATATACCTCGCTTTTCTATTTCTCTCTCTCCCTTTTCCTGCTTGAGGAAGAGTACATATTGGAAAGGGAAAACCTGATCTAAGCAGGGAGACACCAAGGTGTTCTTGTCAGCTTACTACCTGTCAGCCTTTGTTTGAACTTGCTTCCCACCCCTGCCTTTGCAGCAGAACTCAGAAGAAGCTCATTTAAAAACAGTGGTAGCTTAGAATTAATCAGGGATGCCATGGACATTAAAGTCTTCCTGAATATGCTAAATAAACCAAGTTAGATCACTCACTCCATAGAGTTTGTAAAGACGCGTTTTCCCACAGTTTGTATCTTCCAATTTGGACAGCGGGGAGGAAAGGCACAAGTTCCTGGAACTCAAATAAGGAACAGAAATTCCTAATATAGCCTCCTAAGAGAAGTCTCTGAAAAATACTCTACCAAGAAAAACTGAAGTGTAAAGTGATACCTCAAAAGAAATGCCGGTACTCATAAGATCGTAAGTTTTACAGACGTGCTTTAAAGCCATTTCCCAGAGTGAGCTGTTGCAGCAGTCTTTGGGTTCATGAAGGCTGCCCAGCTCACAGCTCCACCCCTGAGCTCCCTGACTCTGTGATACCACATATGTAGACCTCGGTACAGCAGCATGCTTTGCCATAAAGACAGTACCAGATGGGGATGTCATTATCGTAAAGGCTCCATACTATCCACCTGTCCTCGCAAAAACTCCACTCTGCAGACATGCACCCAGTTGACACAAAGGAGCTATTTTGAAATGTGTTTTGGAAGTGTTTTTCTTATCTGGTCTACTCTGCTCTGAATTACCCTTTCATTCACCAAACAGTTGTTCCAGGATATTGCACAATGGCTAAGCAATTATTATTAATAAAGAGCTATGGTCTAAGCTTTCAACCTTCACAACACGCGGGGCTGCCTTTCAAGCCTAACCACACTTGAAATGATGATCTCCTGATGTTTACATTAAGTACTGTCATGATGAGAAGGGGCCTTTCAGTAGTGTTTTTGCAGGCATGTTATTTTCATTTAGAATTAAGACCTGCCTAGAGAAGAAGGAAGCTACTTAAAAACTTGACAAGATTCATAATTTATATGTAAAATTCTGCAGTTAACTACTATTAAAAGAGAGGTGGTAGCATACTTAAGTAATGATAAACTAAGAGCAGTGATAAACTGATAGACTAACTCCAAACTACCTTTAAAAAAAAAAAAATCACATTTGGATACTCTCTGCTCGTAAAGTAAATATGAGCAAACTGTTTAGTCAGGCAAGTTGTACAGGGAAAATCTGGCCAAATCCAGCTTCTTCACACCACTACTTGAGTCACGCTAGCTTGCTGGCTCGATAGATGGCAAAATATTAGATACTCAGATTTCCACAGGCTTTGATCAGGTTGCATGAACTTTATCAGATGTTTCTTGATAAAACTGAGTGTTCTGTGACAAACGGGCATGGGATGAAAGTGATTCAAGGGCTTGAAAAGTCCTAAACCATAGGATAACTTTTTTTTCTTTATCGCCTCCACAATTTCTGCAGCAATACGTTTAGAAGGGACTCACTAGAGGTTACTGAATGATAAACAAATCAATAAATGGAGGGACAGAAGGGAGGAAGGGTCTATTTGGTGCAGATTATCCAAATTTCTGGTTTCCCAGTCTTCCTTCTTTTCCTCTCTTCTGAGCCCACATTTTGCCATCTCAGTGTTGAACAACTTCAGCTGAGAAGGGGTGAAAACAGGCATGATATACAGTGGCAAACACAGCAGGCATTTCTCCCTGTTCGCCTGCTTGTATAAGGGGTTTTGAGGAAAGGGGGTGTGCCTCCGTGGAAAACAGGTAAGGAGAGCCTGTCCTTTGTGCCAGAAAGTATTCTTGCCTCCCTTCAGGTACACTGGTGCTGGCCCCCACCTGAGGCTTCCGCGGAACCTGGTTGTCAGTGCTGTCTAGGAAATGATGGGCTGCATCTGTTCTCACTTGGCGTGGCTTCCTCGGCCCCCGACACATCTCCAGAGCTTGGCCTTGAGCCCCTTCCTGCTCTGACCTGTTTGGGCTGCCTTGTTATTTGTACTGTCTGTTAGGCTCAGATCCCAGCTGTTGATTTGTGTCTGACCTTTTCCCTTGCTCTGATGGCTGATTGCTAGATCCTCTTCATTTTCAGGTACTCAAGGAGTTCCATCTCCCCACCTGGGTTCTGGACTTTGCCCTAGCTCCCTCCCCAGCCTCTCCTTTTCCTTCTAGCCTACACTCTAAGCTTTGCCAAATTTCTTTCTTTAGAAAAAATTCATTTATTTTTAGCCACATGGCTTCTCGGGATTTTAGTTTCCAGGCCAAGGATAAAACCCAATGAGAGCATGTGAGAGAGTCCTAACCACTGGACGGCTCAGGGAACTCCTGCCTTGAGCTTTTCTGACACTAGCTTCTCAGTTCAGTTCAGTCACTCAGTCATGTCTGGCTCTTTGAGACCCCATGGACTGCAGCACTTCCCTGTTTATCACCAATTCCTAGAGCTTGCTCAAACTCTTATCCATTCAACTTGGTGATGCCATCCAACCATCTCCTCCTGCCTTCAATCTTTCCCAGCATTAGGGTCTTTCCCAATGAGTTAGCGCCTCACATCAGGTGGCCAAAGTATTGGAGTTTCAGCTTCAACATCAGTCCTTCCAATGGACACCCAGGACTGATCTTCTTCAGAATGGACTGGTTGGCTCTCCTTGCAGTCCAAGGGACTCTCAAGAGTCTTCTCCAACACCACAGTTCAAAAGCATCAATTCTTCAGTGCTCAGCTTTCTTTACTAGTTTCTATTGCCATCTTAATTCTGACTGTAGAATTATCACCTTTTGTTTCAATAATAAAGACATAGCTGTAACTCATGGTAATCCCTACACCCAGAGGAAGTTACCATAGTCTATCATTAGTTTTGGGTTTCCTTGATAGCTCAGTGGGTAAAGAATCCACCTCCCAAGGCAAGAGACACAGGAGATGTGCGGTTTGATCTCTGGGTCAGGAAGATCCCCTAGAGGAGAAAAAATGCAACCCACACCAGTATTGCATGGAAAATTCCATGGACAGAGGAACCTGGCAGGCTACAGCCCATGGGGTTGCAAAGAGCCATTCCCAACTGAGCACATGGCACACACATTAGTTTCCTTGTCTCTCTCCCTGAGTGAAGCTAAGCGTCTTGAAGGTATACACCTTTATTTCCCAATGCACTTCTGATAAGTGTTACTGACAAAGGAACTCGCAAGAATGGTTTTGTTGCACTTCTTATCTCTCAAGTTTTACTCTGAAGTTAAATGAAGCCTCCACCAACCAGAATCGAACAAAGTTGAACCACCCCAGGTTTACAATCTGATACATCCCTAATAAATTAAAAATATGTTGGGCAGTGTCAGGTAATAATGGGAAGGAGGGTGCAGTGTGAAGTCCAATAGACCTGGGCTGGAATTCTCATGCTCAGTAAACCTGTTAACATCTCTGAGGTTAAGAAGTCTCACTGCAAAAGAGAGATATTAGCTTCCTAAGGGGACTTTGTCAGAGAAAGCGATGGCACCCCACTCCAGTACTCTTGCCTGGAAAATCCCATGGACGGAAAAGCCTGGTAGGCTGCAGTCTATGGGGTCGCGAAGAGTCGGACACAACTGAGCGACTTCACTTTCACTTTTCACTTTCATGCATTGGAGAAGGAAATGGCAACCCACTCCAATGTTCTTGCCTAGAGAATCCCAGGGACAGCGGAACCTGGTGGGCTGCTGTCTATGGGGTTGCACAGAGTCGGACATGACTGAAGCGACTTAGCAGCAGCAGCAGCAGCAGCAGCAGCAGCAGCAGGGGACTTNATGGGGTCGCGAAGAGTTGGACACAACTGAGCGACTTCACTTTCACTTTTCACTTTCATGCATTGGAGAAGGAAATGGCAACCCACTCCAATGTTCTTGCCTAGAGAATCCCAGGGACAGCGGAACCTGGTGGGCTGCTGTCTATGGGGTTGCACAGAGTCGGACATGACTGAAGCGACTTAGCAGCAGCAGCAGCAGCAGCAGCAGCAGCAGCAGGGGACTTTGTAAGGATTAGAGATCACATATACGAAGCATTTGGTATATAGCGAGCCCTCAGGAAATGGTAACCAGCATTGTTATTGGAGCCAGAAAACATGGATACCATGCTCTGCTTTACTTATTAACTGTGTGATGTTAGACAATATTTTTCAGCCTTAGTTTCCCACTTTGTAGAATGGGGAAAATAATTACCACCTTATTTCATGGGTTGCCAAGAATTCAAGTAAGTTACACAAATATAATTTGTAAGCCTTAAAACACCATATAGGAAACAAAGATTACCATGCTGTTTGAAAATTAAATGTAGGTCTGCTCTTATGGCACCTGATTTAAAAAAACTTAACAGAATGCTAACAGGCAATAAAAGTAATGATATTTTTTGCTAATTGGTTGCTTTTGTGCTGATGCATTCTACTGCATGTATAAATTATTAAGATAGAGAATACTTTGTATTATATGTGTGTTTAATTGAATTCTGAAACTTCAGTGGAATTATAAAACCTTGGCTGTTTTAGGTAAATTTTGGAAATACCAAATTCATTTTCTTTCTTATTATTTGAATGTGATGAGATTAAAAACAGTAAGGATAAAATGTATATAGTGNGATTCTTAACCACTGGACCACCAGAGAAGTCTGAAACTTCATTATTGATTTAAGTTTTGAGATTGTACAGACAATTCAGAATATTCATGAACTGGGTCAAGGTGATAAACGTGGGCTGAAAGAAATCATAGGATTCAGAATAACTAAACCGTGCATTTTGCTGGCATTGGAGCCACACTATGAAAAGCAAATGTTTTGTGAATCTCGTAGCTCTTTTACTGTCAGGGAAGGGGAGCAAACTACTGATGCAACCTGGCCGAGGCTTCTTGGCCAAGGGCTCCTTTCTTTTCTGCCCCTGCCTTCTAGGGTTCTTATTTCCCTGCATCAGCAGCCAGGGCAGCCTGGACTGCAGCTTCAGCCAGCAGGGAACAGTGCAGCCACAGCAGGAAGGCAGAGTTCCTTGGCTATGTCCATGTATTTGCTGGTTAAGGCTTCCTCTACCGTTTTCCCTTTTACCTACTGGGTGGCTAACCAGCTGGAGGCAACTGCAGAACCACAGCCAAGTCTTAAACCTGGCACTCATGATCTTCCCCTTTTCACCCACTTGAATCTGTGATTTTATTACATCATCACAGGCCACAGCCCTCACCAATACAGTTCCAACATTTTTAGATGTCAAGGGACCTGTTTCTAGAATNGAACCACAGCCAAGTCTTGAACCTGGCACTCATGATCTTCCCCTTTTCACCCACTTGAATCTGTGATTTTATTACATCATCACAGGCCACAGCCCTCACCAATACAGTTCCAACATTTTTAGATGTCAAGGGACCTGTTTCTAGAATTTTCATGTGATCAACAAGCAGTGACAGAGGGAGCTGACAGCTCCCTCGCAGAGAAATGGAGGCTGCAGAGCTGAGGGCCGGTGTCCGCCTGAGGTGCAGCTCCAGCCACGGTGGGCCTGTGCCTCCCTGAAAGGTTTTAGGAGGCAACAAAACAAACAAGAAACCAGGAGCAGGGCTTTACAGTTTCTCTATTCCATCCTTGTCCTAGNTCTTCATGTGATCAACAAGCATGTGACAGAGGGAGCGACAGCTCCCTCGCAGAGAAATGGAGGCTGCAGAGCTGGGGCCGGTGTCCGCCTGAGGTGCAGCTCCAGCCACGGTGGGCTTGTGCCTCCCTGAAAGGTTTGAGGAGGCAACAAAACAAACAAGAAACCAGGAGCAGGGCTTTACAGTTTCTCTATTCCATCCTTGTCCTAGCTTCTCTTTATCAATTGCTTTTATCCTTAATCTAACTACAGGCCTGGTGGGAGACTGCTAGGCACATTTTTAACAAGCCTGGAGAAACTCTTTAAGGCCGAGACGCAGGATGTGAAGCAGCAGCAGCAGGCAGTGGAGGAGGCCGGAGGGGGAGTTCAGCATCAGGTGATCACAGGAGTGCAAATTATGAGGCTCAAAAAAAGTGGCAAAACAAAACCAAAACCCCCATCCCACTACCGCCAAATTTTGCAAACCAACCAGACAATCAGACAATTAATCATTAAATTTTATCCCCTTTATAAATTACAAAATGTAGACATTAGAGGGCAACTTCTTGTGTCCATGGATGCCAATGATGACCCGTCTTTAGGCTTGAAATCCATCTGGCTCCTCAACTGGAGGGATCACCTGCTCAGGAAAGATGGAGATGCTGATCGGGGACCCAGGCCCATTCAGTCAAGATCCGATTGGTGCCTATTGCTCACGCTCTCTGTTCAAACGCCTGCAGTCAGCAGCTCTTTGGTTCCTTATAGACAGTAATTCTGCTCCCTGGGCAGCTCACAAGGAGGCACGGATGCCTGCAGGCCTTGCCCTACATCACATCCTTCTCCTTTCCAAAGAGATTCCAGGCCTGAGCCATTCTGCGAAGTTTAGCGAGATTGGGTTTAGTCTGTGGGAAGAAAGAAAATAACTCCAATTACCAGTATGAAAAGCCAAGGAGCTTACAAGTATTTCCTAATTACGGCTATTCACATTAGTTTGGATTTCTAGTTTCTGGATTCAGAAAAGATTTTAGATTTCCTTAGGATAAGCGGGACTGAAAACTAAGTCTAGAGGCACATCTCTTCAGGAATGGGGACAAAACTTCTTTTATTTTTCCATTGTCATATGAAACAAAAGTTCTTAATGGAGTAAAATGGACTAGATGAATCAGAAAACATTAGTACCTGAAAACTCCATGCAAGAAAAGACTTTACAGCCCTCGGCAGGAAAGGTAAGGAAAATAAAAGATTTTGGAAAGCGAACATTCCTATTATGCTCTCGTGTTCTGTTTCATTTAAGATTATAACAAGGATAGAAATGTTCTTTAATTTAAACCATTTGCTGCCTTTATTGAATTATCCATATCACTGTTCCTAGACTGCTGAGTAACCAGGGCCAAAGCATAATGTGAAAATCTCCTAAGCTTGGTTCCTTGCCTGATCCTCAAATCATTACTCTAGAGATCCCTGGAGATGGCTACCATTTCCAGCAAGTATTGGGTTGGCCAAAAAGTTCATTCGGGGTTTTCTGTATGATGTTATGGAAAAACCCAAACGAACTTTTTGGCCAACCCAATACTATTAAGCAACTGGCTCTTCAGGCTACATTTGCCAGCAATGAATTTTCTGTGTTTCTGCCAACCTTCTGTGGTCCCAGAGGGAACTTCTCTATCTCAGAAAACCTAGAGCTGGTAGGCAACGGATGCTTCAGTCTGTACATGTGTTAAGCTTAAAAAATATGAAGGCATCATATGTATAATCAGATAGTTCTGCCTAAACTCCATTTTGAATTTGAGTTAGAAGATGAAATGGTGAGACTTCCAAAAAAACTTCCAGTATTTTTCAAAACTCTTGTATCAGGGAAAGGATTAAGACAGATTACATTTGGATCACAGGAGCTAGTCTCCTGCTAAGTCATTTCTCTACCTGTTTTTCCTGCTCCAAGTGGTCGATGTTGGCTAACGGCAGCATGGAAGGCCTGCCATGAGCACACTGGAACGGCAGCTGGCACCAGGATAGCGCTTCAATAAGGCGACAGCTCTCCTCGAAGCTCAGGCCATCATTAAACTTAATGGCCCCTAAACAAAAGACAGAAGCCAGGGGTATGGTGTGTACGGTGGCCCGGAGTTAGAGCTAAATATCTGGGGAGAGACACATGGTTCCTAGGCTTCTTTCATGTGACTTTAATACTGCTTGAAGTTGGCCTTTACGTCCATGGATGAAACTAAGGCTTCAGGACTGACTTGTCTCTCAGCTTTCCTTATGGAATCAATTGTCTTTCTAATCCCTGCAACAGGCATTCCTTAACTTGTTAAGACTTTGCCTTCAGAGTTTTCTGAGAGGCAAGAGCAATATTTTTGCCTGCTTCTTAAGTGTGTGAAATCAAGGTCATCTTCCATCCAGAGCCAGTCTGTCACCAAGATATGTTTCCCTACAATGTTCATTTTCTTTGCTGATTTGTTTGCTTCTGTCATAATCTTCTTACTCTAAACTCTCATACTGTCAGAAACTGCCTTTATGTCTACACTGATTTGCTCAGTCAACAAACATTAAGCATCTGCTCTGTGCTGGAGCCACGCCAGGCAGTGAATGAGATGGATGATCACCACCCCCACAAAGCTTACTCTCTAACAGGTGAGACAAACATTAAACAAACAGTTATATAATAATTAAAATTACTAAGTACTATAAAATATAGAAAATCAAAGAATATATATAACAGGAAGACCAAACCCGGTCTTTTGTGGCAAAATGATATTTAATCTGAGACCTTGGGTTAAGAAAAACATGGCTAATTGAAGAATGAGCAGAAGGGCATTTCAGACAGAGGAAAAAGGCCAGTGCAGAATTTAGCACACAAGACCAAGAAGGAAGCCAGCTGGAGTGTGAAGGGCAGGGTGGAGAGTAGCGTGAAAAGGGCTGAAGACCCCTGCAGGCCGCAGCAGAGAGGAAGACGGGCATCCTCAGCACAGTGGAAGCCACTGCCATGGCTTTTTAAGAAGGACACTTTCGGAGCTATGTTTCAAGAAGACTCCTCTGGGTGCTGTGGGAAGAAGAATGACTTGAAGGGAAACCAGGATAGATATAAGACTAAGTCAGAGGACTCAACAGGAGAAGAATCGTTGAGTCCTGGGAGGGGAGGCGGCAGTGGAAGCAGATCTCATTAGACACACTGAAGATACACTTTGCAGATAGAGATGATCAAATTGGGGATGGGTAGATACGAGGAGTAAAGACAGGATAAAGCAGGGAAGGGATCTATGGTATTTGCAGGAGACAAACTAATGAGGGACTGAGGTTATAAGGCCAGAAAAGATAGGAAGTGAAGAGAGGGGAAGGTTGATGGGGTGCCGGGGGGAGATCAAATGGAGGGAGATGGTGTCTGAAGCAGAGACCCCACTGAGGTCAAATCAGAGTTGCAGGGGATGCATGATCCCTAAGCGTGCTGTAATTCATGGGTCGCAAAGAGTCGGACACGACTGAGCGACTGAACTGAACTGAACTGAAAGCAACTTCCTCCAACACCATTTTCTCTATTTTATCATATTACCCTACTCAAGAACCCTCAATGATTCTTGCCTTCTGTATAAGGTCTAAAGGTTTTGTTGTGACCTTCCAGGATTCTATGCTTCCTCACCAGCCTAATTTCCTGGTATTCTTTGCTGCTTCTCATATAACTGACTTGTTTCTGCCTTTGGATGATCTCTGCACAGGCTGTTTCCTCCCCTGTACTAAACCTCCCCTTCCTCTGAATCCATGTCCTTCAGCGCATTCAAAACTTGACTCAGAATGCATCTCCTCTAGGAGTTAGTTACTCCTCTGCTCATGTCAGTCAGTCTGCACTGTGGTCCACTATATATGTTGGTATTCTGCTTTGTGGGCTTCCCTGGTGGCTCAGTAGTAAAGAATCTGCCTGTCAGTGCAGGAGACGTGGGTTTAACCCCTCAGTCAGGAAGATCCCCTGGAGAAGGAAATGGAAACCCACTCTGGTATTCTTGCCTAGGAAATTCCATGGACAGAGGAGCCTGGCAGGCTATAGTCCACAGGGTCACAAAGAGTTGGACATGATTTAGTGGCTAATCAACAAATAACAACAAATTTTGCTTTGTAAAAATAATTTTCTAGGGTCCATTTTTAATGTATTATTTCTTGATCTAAGTTGTACCATTCAAGAGGCAGATGATAATCGTGCCTTCTACTTCTTTCATAACTGTTGAACCCTGCCAGTGCTTAGCATGCAAAGGCACTCAATAGCTGGTGTGTTGAGAATCTTACCATGGCAGGCTTGGGATGCCAATACCTTCTGGACGGTCAGTGGCAAAGTCCCTTGGATGCCTCCTGTGGTCTGGAGCAGCTAATGCATAAAGACATCTATTAATGGAAAAGCCAGTGTAACAATGGAGCCTTCTGTGTGCAGTGCCTCTGTGTGAAACCCCAAAATAACAGTAAAGCTTACCTCCACTTGTTCTTGAATAAACTCCTACAAAGAGAAAAAGACAACAGACATGAATCTGTTGCTATGTTATAACTGCCCTTTGATAATTTACACAATATCCCAATTTCCTTCTTTAAAAATATGCCTCTTGAAGAAAAGAGCTCCAGCAATATAGCACTTAGATACAAATAATGTATTTGTTGTAAGGCACTTTGAATATGAAATACCAAGACAACTGAAAGAACTCTTACTGAGTAGAGAATACATTTAGCTACTGAAGCTTTCTCCAAAGATAGCTCATCAGCTCATGAGGTTATGTAACTGGCAGCCTAATGACTTGACTAAACATCAGGGAGGTTTCTCACTGCAAGGTTGTCTGTTTGCATTTATTATCTCGGCTAGAACACGTTTAATACGGCACATAAACAGAATACACAACGGTCACCCACACAGCTGCGCACTCAGTGTAACACGTGCTTCGATATCAGAAACACAAGTAGTTGGTTCCCACAGGCATTTTTGTGTGTGCAACAAGTCCCTACAGGTCAAAAAGCTTACTCTTCGAGGCATTTTGCTGGGAAGTTTCTTCTCCTTTGCATATCTCTGTCCCTAGGGGAGACTTTGCAATAAGAATATCCCTGCAGATGTTAATGTTTATGAAAGGACTAAAGAAATTTATTTTATTTTTTTCTCTTTATTTTTTCAATTTTATTTACTTATTTTTTAAGAATTTTATTAATAGTCTCAGGTGTACATGAGTTCCCAATTTGAAACCCACCCCCCACCTCCCACCCCACATCAACTCTCTGGATCATCCCTGTGCACCAGTCCCAAGCAACCTGTATCCTGTATCGAACATAGACTGGCGATTCGTTTCTTACATGATAGTATACATGTTCCAGTGCCATTCTCCCAAACCATCCCACCCTCTCCCTCTCCCTCAAAGTCCAAAAGTCCATTCTATATACCTGTGTCTCTTTTGCTGTCTTGCATACAGGGTTATTATTACCATGTTTCTAAATTCCATATATATGTGTTAGTATACTGTATTGGTGTTTTTCTTTCTGGCTTACTTCACTCTGTATAATCGGCTCCAGTTTCATCCATCTCATTAGAACTGATTCAAACGTATTCTTTTTAATGGCTGAGTAATACTCCATCGTGTATATGTACAACAGCTTTCTTATCCATTCATCTGCTGATGGACATCTAGGTTGTTTCCACGTCCTGGCTATTATAAACAGTGCTGCAATGAACACTGGGGTACATGTGTCTCTTTCAATTCTGGTTTCCTCGGTGTGTATGCCCAGCAGTGGGATTGCTGGGTCATATGGCAGTTCTGTTTGCAATTTTTTAAGGAATCTCCACACTGTCCACCATAGTGGCTGTACTCGTTTGCATTCCCACCAACAGTGTAAGAGGGTTCCCTTGTCTCCACACCCTCTCCAGCATTTACTGCTTGCAGACTTTTGGATTGCAGCCATTCTGACTGGTGTGAAATGGTACCTCATTGTGGTCTTGATTTGCATTTCCCTGATAATAAGTGATGTTGAGCATCTTTTCATGTGTTTGCTAGCCATCCGTATGTAAAGGACTAAAAAAATTTAAAGCAGACACTATTTCATGTTACTAATTTGTTTAACCTCTGGAGGTTAAAAACTGTTTTGCGATATGGCACATTTAATAATTTCTTTATAAGAAAACACAGGATTTCTTTACTCCTAGAAATGTATAAATTAGCTTCCTGGGAATCCTCTGGTGGTCCAGTGGTTAGGTCTCAGTGCTTTCACTGCTGGGGCCTGGGTTCAGTCCCTGGTTGGGGAACTAGGACCCCACAAACCAAGTGGTACAGTGGGAAAAAAAAAAAAAAAAAGTAGCTTCCCAAGATTATAACATGATAGATTCTTTTTAAACCAGACTCAGAAAATTCTCTTGCATCTCTCAATTAGACACAAGGACACCATACTTATAAATGAGCAGTTACCAAGAACTAGGAGGGTAGATATTATGTATTTTTTAAAAGCCATGCATTTTCCCAAACCAACCTAAATGGATGTCTCATTATACCTGACCCACTAACAAAATTTAGTGTGGTTACAGATCAAATCCTAACTTATTTGCTATTCTCTCTTTTGCTTATCTATCTGAGAGTTGTAAAATATTAGTCTGTAAGCCTGGGGAAAGGGGAATGGATCTTACTCTCTGTTCATTTCATATTTCAGGGGTTCAATTAATGCTACATAATTTGAATAATATTTAAAAGGCACATTCATTAAGCTGGAGGGTAGAACTTTATAGAAAGATGTCTTAGTTTGATCTTTCAACCGCTAGGATCCAAGTAACGACTTCTTCTTCAAGATGCCAGAACTTTTCCAGCTTCTTTCAGAATCAACAAAATCTCTCCTGATCAGCCTGACTTAACATAATCAAGATTTGCTGAAACCATAAGCCCTGTTTCAGTCTGAGGTAAACTTCTTACCAGTCGTCTTTGAAGTCTCTTTAGGGAAAGTTTTTATTATAATTTTCTCGTTAAATACTTAAGGATTGAATTACAATAAAAGATTCGAGCAGATCCTATCTCTTGGATTTAAGACAGTTTGGAAGAGAAGCCTTGGAGAAAATAAGCTGTGGAGGGAGAAAGGGGCCCCCGCTGAAAGCCGGGCAGAGGTGGTCTGATCAAAGGGCGATTCTGGGAAGGCTCAAGTCAAGGTGATCCCACAGCTGGCCCGTCAGCTGCCTCTTCCTCTCAAATGTCTTCTCACATTTAGCCGACACACCTGCTCAAGTCTCTCCTGTCTGACAAGAAACAAAAATCTTTCTTCCACGGGTGTCCTGCCCCATATTTCCTGACACCCCTCACCTTCTGCTGTTGCCCCGCCAGAGTCCTTGGGAGAGCGGCCTCCATAGCTCCCCCTCCGCTCACTCCTGCCCACCCTTAAGAATGGATTCCTCAAGGCAGGCAGTGTCCCCCGAAGCCAAATCCAACCCTCAGGCCTTACTCTCTGGCCACTGTTGACCATTCCCTTCTTGCTGAAAACCTCTCGTGGCGGTGGCAATATTACTTTTCCCTGGTTTTCCTCCTCCTTCTCTCACCAAATATTTTCAGTCATCCTTTACGGGCTCTTCTTTCTAGCACTAGCATTCCAGACTGTTGCCAAAACGTATACACCCGAAATGCTGCTGTTCCACAGGCCCCGCACTTTGCTCTCTTTTTCTTCTTCATATTTTCCTGGAACAATCTCACGTCCTTTAGATGCTTTTCCAGCTTCTGATATTATCTAAATATAAACAGTTGACCATCACAGGAGTTGAACAATGCAGGAGTTAGGAGCACCAGCTCTCTTCACAGGAGAAATCCTTGTATAACCTTACAGTCAGCCCTCCATAGACGCTCCTCCACGTCTGGGAACTCAACCAACCACAGATCCTGCAGCAGGGTAGGGTGTATTTTTCTAAAAGAATTTGTGTATCTGTGGACCTGCACAGTTTAAACCCATGCTGTTCAAGGGCCATATAACTCTACAGTGTTAACTCCCAAGCAGATACTGCAGCCCGAATTCTTTCCCAAGTGCCGGATCTGGCCTGTCTATCCACTGCACATCTTCATCTGAAGGCTCATGGTCTAACTTCTCAGCCAAGGATACTCTCCTCCTCCATTTCCTCTTTCTGTCAAAAGCGCCATCCCTCCAGTCAACCAAATGAGAGCCCTCAGAATCGTTACCTATCTTTTCTCCTCTTTCTCTTGTACATTCTCTTGATCACCAGGTCCTCTCGATGCTGCCTTCCAGATTATGTTTCATATACGTCTCTCTTTTCCATTCCCATTGCTACTGGCTTAAGTCAAAGCTTCATCCTGTCCTACGGGCACCAGGGCACTAGCCCCTCAGCTGCTCTCGACCTCAAATCTTTCCTATATCCATCCATCCCACAGTTTATCCACCAAATCTATCTTCTACCTGTTTTCAGATGTTACTACAGTAATTTGGGTGTCTGGAAAAAATGATAGACTGAGTTGATGTGGATTTGCTTGTGTTCCAAACTGAAAGAGCTAAAGAAGCAATTAAGAAGTCACAATGAATAAAAAAAGGACACCAGGAAAAAAGGACAGGTGGGAGAAGAGGGCTAGAATATAAAAGGTGGTGATGTTATGTACAGTTTAGGAAGAGAACAGAAGAACAAATTGCTGTTAAACTGAGTTACGTATGCAAGTTGAAATTCCCCTTCTAAATCAGGAGAGGGAAAAACGAGAAATAAAGGAAACTTTAATAGAAAACAGGAAAGAAAAGACAACAAATACAAAATAAAGCATGTTTGCTTTTTTTAAAAAAAGTAAGTCTTTAAAGTGCAATGCTAAAGTATACTTCACTCTTCTTCACTGGCTGCCTACAGGATAAAATGCAAACTATTTAGCTGAATATGCTGAATTCCTTGATGAGCTGGCCTTGTCCACCTATCTAGGCTCATTTAGGCCCACCACTATCCTGTGTGTATCTTAATACAAGCCATGTGTATTGGTAGCTCCCGAAGCACAGGATCTGCTTCAAGTCTCTGATATCTGTCTAGAATGACCTCCACTCTTCTATACTTGGCAGGCTCCCACTGTTCTACACGAGTTTTCCTAAAACAAATAAAAAAAGGCTTTTCTTTTGACAGTTTCCTTGACCTCCACTCTCCTGGGCACAGTAAATATTCTGTATTGCCATAACACTTTGAACATACCTCTGCTGGCCAAATTTCACTGCAATATAATTTAAATATCCTTCACCTTAAGTTAATTCATCTTTGAATCTCTGAACCTGGCAGACAGTAGGTATTTCATAAATGCTTGTTGAATAAAAGGATGAATATAGAGAATTTCTAAACAGAGGAGGAGGTTATTAGCAAGCAGCAGTTTTCTCAGCATCTGCAGCTGTCTTACCTCCACAATGCCCTTGGTCACAGTAGATCTTCCTCTTCGAAGTTCACTGGCTTCTCTTTCTACAAAACAGAGTGGTACTTTTCCTATGAGGACCACTGAATCACTGGTATCTGGAAATACAATTTCAAGGCCCAGATCTTCCAGATTTTTGTGGTAACACCTAAAGAGAACCTCAAATGTAAAACAGCTACTTCATTCATATTTCAGTACTGGTTCTAAACACTTGATAGTTTCTCAAAAGCTGCCATGAGCTTTAAAACTTGCACTGTTTTCCTCACATTTGTGGTTGTTTAGGATTTTATTATCAAATTTCCTTTTTGAATTATAGTAACTTTTATTTTTCCTCCTCTTTTCCACTGAATCAATTTGCTTCTGTGTCTTATTCCTGAATTTTTATTCTCCGCTGAGGGATTGCTAACTACTCCTTGCTGGCACTTAAAGAAGTTTGGCACAAATAAAAGGGCTGAGAATGTTTTGAATCAGCACTAAAGCACGGAGGTAATTAACAGCCCCAGGAACTGAGAAGTTCTGATTAACGGGATGTAAATAAATGGATCTGCCTCTAATATAAATTATGCCCCAGAGAAAAAGATTTATTGGCAGTCTCATATTACCCATGTTAAATAAATTTAGAGACAATTCTCTCTTTTTCATTTCCAATAATCTATGCCGCCCCAAAGTAGGAAAATGCCCTACCTTATGACTCATTATATGATTTGCCCCTTCCTTGGGGCCTGGGGTTTTACTTTCTTCCCAGTACGATTATGGTGATGAAAACTAAGAATCTAGAATGCACCAAGGCAGAGCAGAATGGAAGCAATTACTGCAGTAACTTCGCTTTCAGAAACAGCACAACATAAATACTGGCTGTTCCAAGGAATGGTAAGAGTACGCTAAGCCAACTTCTGGAAAGAATTATCAGGGAAACTATATCCTTTACTCAACAGCTGTGATATAGTGGAAAGAACAGCATTTGGAGTCAGACAACCTGCCTCTGAGTGCCTGCTCCATCACTTAATATGTGCTATGACCTTGAACACGTCATGCAAACCTCATCTGAGAAAAGGAACACTAGTTATGTTTAGACCTCACAGGATTGTTGTGAGGATGCCCTTAGCTACAGCACATCCCTACGGCGGTACTCACCACAAGAGTCTCCTTTGCTCCTCTGTCACTGTTATCTCTAGTGGAGGACTTACGATGGAAGACAGTAATTTTTTTCGACCAAAGCCTTGTGGCTGTTGCTTCTCATAGGAATCTATTGGGAGAAAGATAAACAGGTTAAGAGCAAGAAGTTGAAGTCTTCCAGATTCAGATAAAAAAGGAAGATTCAGTCATGGGATTATTATAGTGCTTACCAGCATGTTCAGTGTTCGGTTTTAGGATCTGAATTTCTATTATTAAAGTCAAACTAGTAAATATCTAGTTTGTCTACTCATTTTAGCAGTGTTTTCTTAAGAAATATAAGACTTAAATCTTACATTCAAATGAACAATGCAGTGATCCAGTAGGCAGTCAACAAATGTGGTTTCGATAACAGAGGTTGACTAATATCGGGGAAGATCCCCTGGAGGAGGGCATGGCAACCCACTCTAGTATTCTTGCCTGGAGAATCTCATGATTAAAGGAGCCTGGCAAGCTACAGTACATAGGGTTGAAAAGAGCTGGACACGACTGAGCGACTAAACACAGGACAGCACACACAACCCAAGGCTCAAGGCGCCTCCTTTCCTCCAGAAGGACTGCCCAGTCCCGATGAGAATTACTAATATTCTCATATGGTCCAGGGCCTATAGCAAGTGAGTTTTTCTAACACTGCTTTTACTGTATCTTTCCCAACTCTTAGGTCTTCATTTTCTAAGGAAAAGTGAAAAGTGACATCATTGCCATTCTAGTCCATGAAAAACCTCCCGAGTCTTCATCCATTTGTTTTTTTTTTATTACTTGAGCACAGGAGTAACAATTTCCTGGGTATTTTACATCATCCTGGGGACACACAGCCTCATGATGAGAAAAATGGGTAGCAAAAATTAAAAAAGCACATATTGACTTTGGAAGAATACGTAACAAATTAGTGATGCAGGTTGCCTCTGGGGAGAGAAACTAGGTGCGATGAAGGACAAGGGTAGAAAAGAAACCTTATTTTATTCCCTTTTTTGTACCTTTCAGACTGGAACCTGTTCAATTATACTACCTATTCAAAAACAAATTAAATTTTAAAATAGAAACAAAATATATTGAGCCTTCTGAGCTGCTGCTGGTCTCTGCCTAATGAACTGTGAAGGTAAACCGCAATCACATGGACATGTGGAGGGGCGTATCTTTGTGCTGAATGTCATAATAAAGTAGCCTAATCTTTAGGGCTGATGGTAAGTATATGGCAAATATGCCTTTGACCATGTAAATAAGATCCACAGGTTTGAATTAGTAAAGTGAACTACTACATTCTCTTAATTATAAAAGTCACTCCAACAGGCTTCAGCTTCATTTTTTTTATAGTTTTTTTTCTTTTTTTTTTTTAACGTACAATTCATCTTTTTCACCACAGTCACCATTAGGCAAACTCTTTTGGGTACATTAATTCTGCCGGGGAGTCTCGAATCTTTCCTAGGCCTCAGCAGATCCTTACCAACGATCAGCTGCTCCAATCGGACGCGCTCGTGGGCAGCGTGCTGGTCCACCAAGACTAGCAGGTTTCCACCTAGAAGACCAGCAAGCACCACTGGGTTTCAAATTCTCAGGTCAGGATTAAAATAATCATGTTGTGTTGAGGGAGGAAAGGTTAATCCAAACTATTTAACAACATTAGCATAAGAGAAACATACAATCTATGTAGTAACAACTGCTGCTTTATTTCCTAAAAAGTATTATGAGAAAAACTAAAACAAACGTATCTCTGATGAGAAACTCTTTGGTTCATTAGTATTTCATTTCTAAAATATGTGTGAATTTAATGTTTAAATACTGACTTCGCTCTTTTAATTCAAATTTGATACAAGGAAGGATCATTAAACTATATGTTTTTTAATCAGCTGACCTTGATTTGCAAGCTACTCCAGAACCCATGAAGAGTGTATTTCTACTACACTTTAGATCAGAGGTCAGCAATTTCTTTTCTGTGAAAGGCTAGACAGTAAACATTTTAGGCTTTTGGGACACGTGGTTTCTGATACAACTCTTCAAATATTCATTCTGAACCAAAGTGGCCATAGATGATCTGTGAATGTTGTAGCTGTGATGCAATAAATGTTATAGACACTGAAATATTAACCTCGTATAATTTTTTTAATTTATTTATTTTAATTGGAGGATAATTACTTTACAATATTGTGATGGCCTCTGCCATACATCAACATAAATCAGCCATAGAATTTCATATAATTTTAATGTGTTAAAAAATATAACACTTCCTGTGCTTTTTTCAACTAGTTAAAAATGTAGTACACCTGAAACTAATGTTAACACCGTAAATTAACTACATGTCAATTAAAAAAAAAAAAACAAACATTCTCATCACCCTGGATGTTACAGAAACAACGGTCTGGATCTGGCCCCCAGGCCACAGTGTGCCTTGCTTTAGACTCAGGCTTCACAAACTTTGAAGAGTAGACAAGTCATCTGGGGAGCTTACTAAGAGGCAGATTCTGATTCAGTAGGTTAGGAATGGGACACGAGATTGGGCAAGCCTAGCAAACTCCCATGTGATGTCATTTACTGACCTTGATTTTAAGTAGCTAGGCTTTACACTCTTAAGTGCAACAGAGGAAACAGATTGTCCTGACCCCAAAGCCAAACCTACAGGGAAATCCTTTTCTCACTGACAGGAGAACTGATCTCGATGACATTAGTACATCATTTTACCTTGTAATTTTATTACTTTTGGCCAAAGGGCTGATGTTTATTGTTACTGATTATACTGAGATAAAAGTTCTCCTCTTGAATTTGATCAAACGAGATAATGTCTGTTTTTCCTGTTTCTACTAATAAGATTAAAAAAAAAAACTGTTTCTATGACACCATCAAATTCATGGCATAAGAGCTTCAGACTTAAAAAAAAAAAGATTATGTAATTTTTCTGACAGCATTTTCCACCACATAACAGGCCCCCAAATGCTGAATTTTAAGCTCCTTTGAGGATAGGAGGAATTGCAGCTGGTTGTGATGAATACTGAACATGCTGTATTGGGCAAAACAATGGAATAAATAATAAATTATGAGGGAGTAACCTCAAACTCAAAACTACAACCAGTGTAAACTACCAAAAGTCAAGAACTCTAAGATAGTCTACAAAATGTTCATGACATCTTCCATTCCTTGAATGAAGCAGAATATATGAAAAGTGATTGACTCATGTCAGAGCTGTGTTTTTGATATTTAAAAATAACAGAACAGAAGCTTCATAAGGACAGGATTTTTGTCTGTTATATTCCCAGCATGTACAATAGCATCAAGCACATCACAGGCACTCAATAAATATTTACAGAATAAATGAATGAATCCTTATTCTTTAGAGTATCATAATTATAGGCAAAAACATGCAATAAAAATGCCATTATATGGCATTAATTTCACTATAATTTAAAACAACTCTATGTCCATTACAAAATTAGTGAGAATATTAAAATTAAGACAATTATAGGAATAGGTTGCTTTTGGTATTCATGAGCAATAAAAACTCATTTTGATTTAAAAAAATTTTTTAATCTAATACATACTCCTTGGTGGTAGCCAATCAACATAGTAACAATCTGGAATTGCAAGAGACATTTAAATATTTGGAGATTTGGTGGCTATACCATCTCAGGTGCCACTGTAGAGATTTTGGTATTAAACAACAAAGAATTTCAGGTAATCAAATATTTAGAAAAAAAAAATCTACTTTCTAGAAATAGTAAAGAGTACTAGATTTTGACATTTACTAATTCTACATTTATGATAATTATGATAATTTTTGGTTACTTTACCCCTGATCTATGATGATATTTATCAAATAAATTTATACTGTAACAAAATAAAAGAGAACATTTTGAAAAGCAAAGAGAGTGAACCACTTTCAAACTTCAGAAGCTCTCTCCTCCAGGCCTACCTATCAGATGCCAACTCCTGCAGGGGTGCTCAGGACTCTCAGGCACTCAGGCCTTTTCCAGAACCTGACAGGATCTAGCATTCCTTGTAAATAGCTCAAGGCTCTCCTAGTTTTTTTTTTTTTAAAAAAAAAGCTTTCACCCTCCCTAGTCTCTCTTCCATGTCACAGATTTCGGAGTCTCTGCTAGAGGTGTAATATCCAACCACATTCCTGATACATTCTTGAACATTTCAAAGGTATTTCAGACCAAACTCACGATTTTCACCCTCCTTGCCTGCTTCTTCTTTAGCCTGGTCCTGTAGCGTCATCCAGCTACAGAGGTCAGAAAGCCAGGAGTCTTCTTTGATATCCCTTCCCTATGTCCAATCCATCACCGAGTCTACTGACTTAGCCCCTAAGTCTCTTTCTCTCTAGGCCGCTTCCTCATCACTTCTTAGATGCTGCAACATCCTCCTAACACTCTCTCTGCAGCTACTAGGTCTCCACCTCTGTACCTGCTCCACGCTCCACACTATAGCCAGAGCAGTATTTTCAAAATGCAAATGTGGGGATTTCCCTGGTGGCCCAGTGGTTAAGAATCCACCTGCCAATACAGGGGACAGGGGTTCAATCCCTGGTCGGGAAATAAGATCCCACATGCCATGGGGCAACTAAGCCTGCAAGTCCCAACAAGAAAAGTCTGTTCATGGCAATGAAAACCCAGCACAGCTGGGGGTGGGGAAAATAAAAGCGAATGTGATGTGACACATGCCACTGTGAAAACAAACAATAAAAAATAAAACAAAAAGCCTTCAATGGTTTCCTGTTGATACTGGGATGAAGACAACACCTGTAAATGGTCTTTGAGGTCTGGCTGTGACCTACATCGCTAGCCCATCTCCTTGCTCTCACACAAGGAAGGGCTTGCCCTGCTTCCTCTCACTGAAGGAGAAGGAAGCACGAATTGCATGTTATTCCCTCTGCCCAGAATACTTCTCCCTCCCTACTTTACCTAGCTAACTTATACTTCAGATCTCTCTTTACCAACAGAACCTTCTCTGACCTGCTCACTAAATCAAATCTCCTAATACAGGTTCTCACAGCATCTTGTTTCTCTCCTCCATAACACTAGAGTTAAAATGTTAATGTTTGTGTAACTATCTGTTCCTCTTGCATGTATATTGTGTCCCACCACCGTATCTCTAGCAGAGTCCTCACATGCAGTAGGTACTCCATCAATATCTGTTGAATGAGTTAATGTTATTATTTACAAATTATTATTGTTTTATTAAAGCAGGTCACCAAGAGATTATATGTTCTCTTCATAAACCTAACAAAGTTCATTATATAAACTTTCTATTATTATAAAGCAATCGTATTAAAACATTATTAAAAATTTGAGAATATAAAATATTTTAAAGAGTAAAAGATGAAATTTCCCCTTTGCCCATTTCTATTCTCACTCTCAAGGTAACCATTCTTAATAATTTAACATGTATCATATATATATACACACACACACACACACACGTCTATGTGTATGTACGTAAAACTACATGTACTTTAAAACTATTGTTTCATGATATATTTTCATAATTTAGATTGGTTTTCCCTAATCTGGCCAAATCACTGAAACTGTATCATGTATAAAAAATAACCTTAGAAGGAGACTGCCAGAAGCCCAGCTGGTTCCTGAGACTAGCCCCATTCTTACCTGCCTCACCATTCTCTTCAGTCTTAGTGCTCATTAAACAGGCAATAAACTTGTTATCCACTTGCTGGAGAACCTGCCATACATTCAAGTAAGTGGAACAGTACTGAATATAAGTTAACAATGGCTTATCTACATGGATACAAAATCGCACTTAATTTAAAGCTGTTTGCATTATAACATTCATATCTAAGACTGAGGAGAGGTGCGGATGAACCTGCAGGAGTTCAAGGTTCGTCATTAGGAAGGATAAAGAACAGACATGTAGAGCAACTAGAAGACAAAAGGGAAGACGACCAGGGAACAGACTGAAGCAACTCATAGGGTTGTGTTAATAAAACTTCAGAGTAGACTTGAAATGTTCCCAACAGAAGAACTCTTAATAACAGGCAATGGGACCAGAGAATTATTAATATGACCAGAGACTGCTAACAAATAGGGCTGAAAACAATTTGGAAAATGTATGCAAAAAATGTATACAAAAAGTGGAAACCATTTTTGTAGGAGCTGGTACATTAAGGCAGTAAGTTAACAGCCACTGGTGGCTGCAGACCTTGGTAGCTCCCCTCTACCTAGATTGGTCTCAGCTTCTAATTCGTTTCCATGCTGAAAATAAGATGAGACAGCCTGAGTGGTGTAGAAAGAGGGCAAACTAGAAAAAGGGTCCCTTGTGTTAACTTCTCAGTCTGGGATCTCCTAAGCCATGTCATTTGTAGCCTCATACAATACAGGGCCATTTCAAAAGGGGCATCATTGCACATTTAAGGACAATGTCTCTACATTACTTAAGTAAGTGTTAGTTGCTCAGTTGTGTCCAACTTTGCAACCTATGGATTGTAGCCCGCCAGGCTCCTCTGTCCACGGAATTCTCCAGGCATGAATACTGGAGTGGGGTGCTATTCCCTTCTCCAGGGAATCCTCCAAACCCAGGTATGAAACCCAGGTCTCCTGCATTGCAGGCAGATTGTTTACTGTCTGAGCCACCAGGAAAGCCCAAATTTATGTCAACTACATTACTTAGTGGACTTATAAATTATTGTCAGTATAGAAAACTCAATATATAATCCTTGAAACTGTGTGCCTGAATCCATAATTCATCACTCCAAACCTCCTAAACCTACTAAGGATACTTTTTTTTTGTAATTGATGGCATCACTGACTCAAGGGACATGAGTGTGGGCAAACTCTATGACACAGTAAAGGACAGGGAACCCTGGCATGCTGTAGTCCATGCGGTTGAGAGTCGAACATGACTTAGCAACTGGACAATAGCAATTATAATTAGTCCTTTGCTTTTTCTTCTGATGATAAAAGTTTTAGTAAGAGTAAAAAGAACACATGTGCCTTGATCAGGGTGGTCTATACTATTAAGTAAATCCAAATTCACATGAGTTAGCCTAGCTTTAGGGTATATATATATATAATGTATATATTAATGAGATTTCCAAGGCAACCTTTTACCTGCATTGAGTGAATCATTTCTTTGGTGAAACGATAAGGATACAAGATGTTGTGAATTTTAACTGCTAGGCTCTCAGCTTGGCCGCTGCTTACGTCAACAGCAACCTAGAAAGACCCAGAACAAATGTCATTTACGTTGTAATCTTTTATGTCTGCAGAACTGTTTTACCAAAGATCTCAAAGTGCTTTAATAACATTCATTTTCACAGAACCTATTAGAGGTGGATTGAATTCAGGGAACTTATAAAAATTCAAAGGGCTCTATGAATTTTTACTCTTGAATAATAATTTTTGTTTATATACAAAATTACTGACAAAAACCCAATTCTTTCAGAATAACAATTTGCCTGTGCTTCATAAGCATGTCCTTAAAGACATCTTAACTGATGAATCAGTAGCAAATGCTCATCCACTCTGCACCCTCACTGCAACACACAGAGCGCCTGTATGATCACCCACTGAGGAGGATGCACACTCAGGTCCAGTGATGAAGATTCAGGTCCAGAGCAGAAGAGTCACTGCTTTGTCTAATGATGACAGTTTTTATTTCCATCACCCTAAATACTTGGCCAAAGCTGCAAGTCAGGGTTTCTGAGAGCGGCAAACACATTCTCTATTCACACACTGATGACACAGGTCTGAAGTATCATCCAAAGTGACCAAGCTTCCAAACTGCTACGAATTCTGATTCTTCCTCGATATGTTAAATATTAATTTCCAAATACATTATTTGGAAACATGCTCACTTTCCCTTCACAATTACAAATCAATATAGTCATTCATGCCCACCCCCAATTTAAAGGAAATGCAAATTTTAAAATAACATGCAAAGAGTAAGTGCTGCAGACCTACCTCTGGATAACGGGCAAATACTGGATTGTCCCATTCTGAGAACAAAGACTGAAGAGATTCAGGGCCAAAGGCATCGTCCCCAGTAGCTAGAGAAAAAGGGGGCAAGTAAAGTTGGCAAAAAGAGTCTTAGGGACGAGGGTGAGTGGTGTCTCACGCTTGGGGCAGTGCAGCCTCAAGACCAGACACCGGGTGCCCATATTCTGCACATGTGAAGTGTTGGCTCTGTCTCTAAATTGTTCTCTGTTATTTCTTAAACTAGGGTTGATGACTGTTCTTCTGGCATTATAGCTTTTTCTATAAACTATTTTCAAGAGATATTTCAGAATATAAGTCCACAAGAAACTGGTTCAAATTAGTAGCCCCACCTTTTTAGGTAAAAATATACCTTATCTATTTTTAGAAACAACGAACAGAAAAATGATAAATGCAGAGGTTTTTTTTTGAAGATAAGAATTTTGCTTATGTAGAACTACTGCAACATGGAGTCAATGCCAATCTTTAAAAATAAGAAACATTTTTCTCAATCACAAGACACCACAGACTGTGCCTAATCAACCAGCAATGACCTCGTCTGGAAAAGTAATTTCTGATCTAAATGCATGCACTGAATTAACTTAGTTCTGCTGTGAAGCAGGACCACAGGGAATTCCTGGTTCCAGGAAGGCACAGCTGGCACTGATCAAGCTCAACAACACAGCCCTGCTTTGTTCTCCTTGAGCTGGGTGGCACAGTATGTACTAGGTGTTCTGGCAATCTCTGCTAATGCCCCTACCTCTGTTATTCTGTCTCATCACAGTCCTCTCTTCCCGAGCTCTAGGAAGGAAAGGAAGAACAAGGTCGCTTCTAAAGGGATGACACCTGTACTGAGATCCTAAATATAAAAAAGAAAAAAACTAGACATTTGAACTCAAAAAATACACTATTAAAATAACAGTTTCATAAAATCTCTTTCTGTACAAACTAAATTAAGACATAAGGCAGACTAGTAAACACTAGATTGAGTCAGAAGTTTTTTTAATGAAATTATTCTGCTAATTTAGGCATCTGCCCTAGTGCTTAGTCCTATTACCCATCTATACCAGACAGAATGAAGACCTAGAAAAGATTCCCAATGGACATACTCTTTTTCGCAATATGTTGTGTCTATTATAACATGTACCTCATCCTATTAATACGTTTGGATGGTTGTCCTCCCTAATAGTCTGTGGACCACTGAAAGCAAAGCCAGTCAATATGCAATGCAGCAGCTCCAAGCATGGTGTGGACCACAAATGAGTGAATAAACAAAGAGATGAATGAACGAAAAGTTTTCCATTTAAATTCCAATAAAGCCCAGTAAGATGTCACCCAAATTCTGCCCTCCTCTCTGAGAATGATCAGATTTGAGTTTTAGAGACAATGTCGAATTTGATAGTTTCAAACAGGGGTAAAACATGAAACTATTATTTCAAGCAGATAAATCTGTTGGACAAAAAAATGGAGAGAGATTAAGAATAATAAAAGTGTGAGATGAAATAAAGTTGTGTCACTGTCAACAGAAAGGACAGAGTTGAAGACATTGTAAAGAAAAATAACTACCAGGGCTGGAGACTCGACAACCACTCCTTAAAATTACCTTTGTGGAGCCTTTCTTCTGTGCAGTTAAATCTACCTCTTAAGAGTTCATCTCATGTAACTTTTTACATGAGGCTCAACCATGTCCTAAATGTCCTGCTACACACAAGCCATTCACAGAATGGTAGACTGAGTGACTTCACTTTCACTTTTCACTTTCACGCACTGGAGAAGGAAATGGCAACCCACTCGTGTTCTTGCCTGGAGAATCCCAAGGACAAAGGAGCATGGTGGGCTGCCGTCTATGGGGTCGCACAGAGTCGGACACGACTGAAGCGACTTAGCAGCAGCAGCAGCAGCAGCCAACCCTCACCCCACCTCTGTATGTAGGGTGCTTAGAAGCCATTTTTCTTGGAACTAGTTCCTAGATTCCAAATACTTAGTTTTTCATTATGAATCTCTGACTTAATATGACTCTCAAAGGTTCACTACATGACATGCTAATCCAGAAATTAAGTAGGTTGAAGCATTTTAGACACGTAGATTTATTTAACATGAATAGATGTTCATGTTCAGTATGGCCAGCCAAGATTTCCCCCTTTTGTTTTAGAAACGACCATCTCAGTTTAATAATATCCAGTTATTTTTTGTCACCATATCAGAAGCAATTGTATTTCAGAAAGATGAGGTGCCACTGCCTTAGATTTACCTTTGATTAGCATTCAGTATAAATCAGGACACAAACCTACATACACTGAGTCTTTAAGAGCCACGTGATAGTCTCAGGAGCAGTACTGAAGAAAAG
Source organism: Neotragus moschatus (assembly GCA_006410615.1). Lineage (NCBI taxonomy): Eukaryota > Metazoa > Chordata > Mammalia > Artiodactyla > Bovidae > Neotragus > Neotragus moschatus. The sequence continues at coordinate 72,119 of SJYA01001474.1, read as the reverse complement.
GGTTTTTTTCTATTTAATACTTTGAAAGTTACTACAATGATTACTTTTTTTCACAAGGGAAAAAAACTGGAAACCACTGAAAAATAAAAGTCTTATTTAACCTTAAATGAATCAGAGCCTCCTGCTAGAGATATTCATCCTAGGAAGAAATGATAAGTTACTTTGGAAGTACCTTCATACAATTTACATTCTTTTGCAACATTCAAGACTTAATACAGATGAACATTTAATGTTTGCCCTTCTGATGCAAAACCAAGATTACTGCCAGATGGAAATCAGTTTTACCATCTCCCAACATCTGGCTCTCAACATGCTGCCAAAACAATGTCACTTTTAATGTTGACTGAGACCTGGGAACTCAGAGTCCTAGCCTAGGCTCTGATGTGGCCTTGTGGTCTGGTCTAAAAGCCACATTATTGTTTTTCTGAATAACGGCCACTTATACAGACCAAGATTATTAGCATATACATTATAATAAAGTACATTTGAAAAGTATGATTATAAAAATACACACTTAACCTACATTCCAAAAAATTTATGGTCAGTTCTTTTTTTTAAGTTTATAAATATACGACCGTATTGAGCTATAGATTTTACTGGGAAATCTAGGATGACTACAAGAATCATTCTAGTCCTTTACCTGGGAGAGGTGCAGAGAACAACTTTCAGAAAAATACCACACTGGCATTGCAGGTGCTTTTAAAGACAAACTGCTTAGAGTTGCATGTTTGGGAAAGAGGGGAAAGTGGGAAGGGAAACACTGTGAAGTGAAAGTCACTCAGTCGTGTCCGACTCTTTGAGACCCCATGGAATTCTCTGGCCAGAATACTGGAGTGGGTAACCTTTCCCTTCTCCAGAGGATCTTCCCAACCCAGGGATCAAACCCAGGTCTCCTGCATTGTGGGCAGATTCTTTACCAGGTGAGCCACAAGGGAAGCCCAGTGGGGTAGCCTATCCCTTCTCCAGCGGATCTTCCCTACCCAGGAATCGAACTGGGGTCAGCTGTATTGCAGGCAGATTCTTTACCAGCTGAGCTACCAGGGAAGTCCCCAGGGAAACACTGTAGCTCTTCTCAACTATCAACAGCACTATTTTCATTAAACACTGTCTCATCCTCTTATACATACATACACCCA
>SJYA01001474.1:0-70862 GCA_006410615.1 Neotragus moschatus | reverse complement strand
AGCAGCAGCAGCAGCAGCAGCCAACCCTCACCCCACCTCTGTATGTAGGGTGCTTAGAAGCCATTTTTCTTGGAACTAGTTCCTAGATTCCAAATACTTAGTTTTTCATTATGAATCTCTGACTTAATATGACTCTCAAAGGTTCACTACATGACATGCTAATCCAGAAATTAAGTAGGTTGAAGCATTTTAGACACGTAGATTTATTTAACATGAATAGATGTTCATGTTCAGTATGGCCAGCCAAGATTTCCCCCTTTTGTTTTAGAAACGACCATCTCAGTTTAATAATATCCAGTTATTTTTTGTCACCATATCAGAAGCAATTGTATTTCAGAAAGATGAGGTGCCACTGCCTTAGATTTACCTTTGATTAGCATTCAGTATAAATCAGGACACAAACCTACATACACTGAGTCTTTAAGAGCCACGTGATAGTCTCAGGAGCAGTACTGAAGAAAAGGGTTTTTTTCTATTTAATACTTTGAAAGTTACTACAATGATTACTTTTTTTCACAAGGGAAAAAAACTGGAAACCACTGAAAAATAAAAGTCTTATTTAACCTTAAATGAATCAGAGCCTCCTGCTAGAGATATTCATCCTAGGAAGAAATGATAAGTTACTTTGGAAGTACCTTCATACAATTTACATTCTTTTGCAACATTCAAGACTTAATACAGATGAACATTTAATGTTTGCCCTTCTGATGCAAAACCAAGATTACTGCCAGATGGAAATCAGTTTTACCATCTCCCAACATCTGGCTCTCAACATGCTGCCAAAACAATGTCACTTTTAATGTTGACTGAGACCTGGGAACTCAGAGTCCTAGCCTAGGCTCTGATGTGGCCTTGTGGTCTGGTCTAAAAGCCACATTATTGTTTTTCTGAATAACGGCCACTTATACAGACCAAGATTATTAGCATATACATTATAATAAAGTACATTTGAAAAGTATGATTATAAAAATACACACTTAACCTACATTCCAAAAAATTTATGGTCAGTTCTTTTTTTTAAGTTTATAAATATACGACCGTATTGAGCTATAGATTTTACTGGGAAATCTAGGATGACTACAAGAATCATTCTAGTCCTTTACCTGGGAGAGGTGCAGAGAACAACTTTCAGAAAAATACCACACTGGCATTGCAGGTGCTTTTAAAGACAAACTGCTTAGAGTTGCATGTTTGGGAAAGAGGGGAAAGTGGGAAGGGAAACACTGTGAAGTGAAAGTCACTCAGTCGTGCCCGACTCTTTGAGACCCCATGGAATTCTCTGGCCAGAATACTGGAGTGGGTAACCTTTCCCTTCTCCAGAGGATCTTCCCAACCCAGGGATCAAACCCAGGTCTCCTGCATTGTGGGCAGATTCTTTACCAGGTGAGCCACAAGGGAAGCCCAGTGGGGTAGCCTATCCCTTCTCCAGCGGATCTTCCCTACCCAGGAATCGAACTGGGGTCAGCTGTATTGCAGGCAGATTCTTTACCAGCTGAGCTACCAGGGAAGTCCCCAGGGAAACACTGTAGCTCTTCTCAACTATCAATAGCACTATTTTCATTAAACACTGTCTCATCCTCTTATACATACATACACCCATAGATGAATATACTTACAGTTCCATTCTATATCATTCTTTCATTGTAATTTTATGTTTAAACAATATTGAACCTAGAGAGTTTTCATATATAATAAAACACATTTTATAATTAAACTTCAAAATGTTCTATCTGCTGATAAAATCTCTTTGAATAAGGACTATCCTACTCCTCAGCCATTATTTCCACCTTCCAAAGCATTCATGCCAGTGAATGCCACATACTTACCATTCTCCAGTAGCACATCCACAGCCACAGTTGTCAGGTCTTTAGTACAAACAGCCCGAACATCCTCAGTAGGAGCAGTGAATGTGCTAAGTCCTGTTAGTTTGTTGATGTAAACCATTCTTCCCAGAGTTACATCAAAATGTTGCTGCCAATCCAAAGAACATATGTTGGACTCTTCCTTTTCAGAACAAGTTCTTGCTGTGGCTATGGATTCCTCACTCTGAAAACAAGTTCCATTTTGGTCAGCTGTCCACGTGGAATCTTCCACGTGACTCATTAACATTCTACTCAGAGAGAAAGGACTTCCAATCTGTTGTTTTGAAGCTATAAGAACATCTGAATCCTTACTGATAACTGTAGCATGGTCATAGGGCAGTACCAAAGGATTTCCTGGTATCTTCTCAGTGGTATTGTTGTTAGAGTATGTTTCACTGTCTTTACTGAAGAGATTACTTTGTGTAACAGAGTCTGATATTGGGATGTTGTCACTTTCTGTTTTTTTATGCTCGTTTTTAAATAACTTACAAGAATCTAGGGTTAACCCACTGGACAAGTCACCATCTTTCCTACTGGAATCTAATTGTGGCAATTCATTAAAATGACTCACATCCATCCTCTGAGTCTCTCTTTCGGAATCCTTCAATCTGGATAATTTAGAGGCTAGTGATTCAGGTGACTTCTCAACATCCAAAAATTTCCTGTTAAAATGAGGTATCTCCTGTAGAGTTACAGTGCTTTCTGTTAAGCAAAGCATCTGTTGTTCCAAACAATCATCTTCCTTGGAGAATGGAAACTTTTCTGAAGAAAACATGTGATTTACTGGTTGACAACTACTATTGGAATCATTATATTTCATAGTAGTGATTTCACAGATGTCAGAGTTGTCTAAGTGGTTTTTGTCTTTCCATGGAATGTCAGCTTCAACTTGAGGACTGGGATTGGTAGTGACTGCTAAAGTATTATTTTCCTCCACTTCAGTATTCAGAGGATTTTTAACCTTCCCATATTGCCTCTTAAACTTCTCTAAAGATCCTAGTTGTGAACTTAAGCTTAGCTTCTTATGAGGTATGGGTTTGGCAGGACCAATCAACTTGTCTGTTTTCTTACTACCATCAGAAACATGTCTACCCCAAGAGAAAGAGGATGTGTCAGGTAATAAGCCACCTGTGTGTGATTTTTTACTACTTTCCTGAAAAATAGCAAAATTTTTATAAGCTGCTGTATGTTTGTTCTCTAGCTCATAACTTCGATCTGTGCTGCACAGACTTTTGTTGGGCAGTTGAGCAAATTCTTTACTTAAAGTACTGGTTAAATCTTTGCTGTTTGGAATCTCAACTGAATGGTGTGTTCTATTTCTAAATGTTTCTTTGGCACTCACAGGACCAGGTTGAGCATAACTTTTAAATAAATGTTCTGTTTCAGTTGATTTAGTTTGCTCATTCTGTACCACATGAGTTATGAAGCCAGTGGAACATAATTTAACTTGTCCATAATGAAAAACATTTATTCTTCCACAAGTACTAGGTTTTTTTCTTTTCTCTTCCTCTCTCTGAGCACTAGGTTCTCCTGATAATGCTGTCTCAAAAGACAGAGGTTGGCATTCCATTTCAGTAGCATCTTTAAATCTCTCTTGTTGACTCTGAATTCTGTTATTTTCCAGGATGTTGGCAGCCATGCTATTAACAGTAGTACTTACTTTCTGTATTTCTAGATCTTCTCCACTCCCCTCAAAGTGATATAATGTCTGAAAAGGGCTTCCAAACATTTCTGAACTGGTTCCACATGGATTTTCTGAAAAGTTATGTTCCAAGCAAGATTTTTTATGTTTCTTATTTTCTCCTGATTCTGATGCTCCAGGTGTCTCTTGTTCTAAGTTCCTTGACTGTGAGCAAGCACTGTCTTCATTTTGCAAAGATGACTCTGCCATTTTACAATGGGCTGGCCCATTGGATTTGTAAGTGTACAAAAATGAATCATTTGTCTTTTTTCTGATAGCTTCTGAATCCCTAGAATTTTGTGTGCTTATGCTTCCTACAGGAGCTTTTCTTTTCACAGCTTTTGACTGCAAATTGAACATCTCATAGGAATCCAAAATATTATTACATGCTTCTTGGAAACTGACCTGGCCACATTTCTCATCAGAGGACACTTGCTTCTGAAGACTGGCACTAAATAAACTAAAATCATTATCTTCACTAAATTCCTTAATGTCTTCACTTGATAATTCCACAAATAATTTTTCTTTCTTTAAAAACGTTTTTATTCCTTCCTGAATGCAAACCAAAAGAGTATCCCAGTTCTGAAACTCAATCAGGGTTTTTGCTGGCTCCAGGCACACGTCATACTCACAGAACTGGCACTGCACATTGATTACATAGATACCATGGAGTTCCGGGTTAGACCTAGGCCGAAGACTTGAATTCATTTGCCTACTGGCAGAACCACTCTTTGGTTTGCATATAATACTTTCTTTCCTTAATAAAAAGTCAATGAGTTTATGCAACTTTGTCCTTAAAACTAACCTCTTGTTCACAAACAAAAACTGCATATTCTTATTATAATGTGCTTCAAAGCTGATAAAGCCAGTAAGCTCAAACTCCTTATATTTAAAATTTATTTCTCTTAATTTTTGGGACTTACCCAGTCCATAAATTTGACAAAATCGGGAACATATGTCTTTGGATTTAGGGAGTTGAAGAACCATGGAACCAGAAACATCATTTCTCAAAGAGAAAGAAATGGAAGGGTGCATGAGTGACAGAGCTTCTATCCTCTGCCTAACCTTCTCAAACTCCAGTCTAGGATCCATGCATTTCCTCCTAACAGGTAATTGATAAAACAGATTATATACAGTGACTGTTGTCCCGGTACTTGGTCGAGTTAAGTCAGCTTCACAAGCTTTCAGGGCTTTCCCATTCTGAAACAGTTTCACAAATGTTTTCATCGACTTGTTTTTCTTGGATGAAATTTCCACAGCACTGGCCATATCTGCTATACTGGCCAACGCCTCCCCCCGGAAACCATAAAACCTTGGGTTCTCCAAGTCTTGTACAGAGTTGCATTTACTGGTGAAATAACGATTTCCCACCTTGTCTACATCATCACTCCCCATCCCAAATCCATTGTCTATCACTTGAACTTGGAAGGTTTCCATGTTCACCCTGACAGCCACACATTTTGCTTCAGCATCAATACTGTTGAGGGCAAGCTCCTCAACACATTGGCCTAAGGAGCATACAGCCAAACCAGAACGTAATCTAGCTTGTACTTCAGCTGACAAGCATTTGATCATGGCAGGTAGAAAGCTGGTGAGAATGCCAGGCAGTGGTTCCCTTTTCTGACTGGAAATAATTGCCTATGGGAGAAAAACAAAACACACACACAATTAAAGCTTCAGAGTTACACGGCATCAACCATTTCTCTCAAGCATTATAAAGAAATATTTGAAGTAAATGAAATCTCTTATTAACAAAACAAAAATTATACTTCTGATCTCTAGGAAGATCAAACAGCTCAGATTTGGCACAGCAGATTTAACATCTAAAACAGCATTCATAATTTCATAATTTTTACTGCTCCTAAATCCCAAATGCCCTAAGTGAAATCATCATCACACTTGAAGTTGACCCCTAAAGTGTACAAACTGCCAATCACTTCACGAAAAACAGATGCCTAATTTCCGCTAAGAAACATTAGTTAGAAACCATTCATAAAAAAAAATGTCCAAGCTAGTTTCATAACATTTGTCCATTACACAATAACCATGACTTTTAGAAAAAAATTAAAATGAAGTGTTAAGACACTGTACTAATTAGGGTGAAGGAAGAGGAGGAAATGAAATAAAATCATTATATCAAAGAGCAATAATTATTATAATAATTACTATTGGTTAAATGTAGTTATCTCAGGGGAAAAAGACTAATAATGGGTACGGCAGGAAAATTCCTTTGCCTTTTAAGCCTTTATCATTTGATTTTTAAATCTTGAACATGTATTACTAAGTTTTCAGAAGACCTTTACCTATTACTACTTATGATTTATTAGTTTGTATTAATACTCTTTTGGTCTTTACAGATGGCTCCAAACTACCTCAGCAATAATAATGATGGCAAGGGGATCTTTAAACGAGACTTTTTCTTGCAGCTAAAAATGACAGTTCAGTGAAAGGTCCCCTCCCCTCATAGCTGAGAGTAGCATGGGCTGGACCGTCTCACGAGTGGTAGGGCTTGTTTATCAAACTTGGGGAAAATCAGAGCTCCAAGTGCAGATCTGATGGNTTTTTTTTTTTTTTAAGTTTCTCCTGGGAGAAGGACGAAGACGAAGAAACACTTGAGATAAATCCAGTCGTTCTGTAAATAATTACTGAGAGCCTCTGTGCCACGCAGTTCTAGGTCCTTGACACACGTTAAAGAAAAGAAAGGATCCCTGGATTGAAGGAGCTTAAATTCTGGAGATAGAGACGGACGGCAAACACTAAACATCATAAACAAAACAAAAAAAATTAAATAGAAGACAAAATTTTTCTGCCCTTTTCCTCAGTTCTCCTCCAATTCTGGGTCATGCCTAAGTTTGTAATTGGTAGCAGTTGCGACAAGAGGATAGGAGGTCGCACACAAGGTTATTTCTCCCACTGTGATTCTGGAAGCTGCCCACCAGAGTCTACCTTACTAAGTAAGTCTACCTTACTAAGAAAACTCTAAACAATGCTTATCTAAAGAAACCAATCACAAACAAAATAACCCAGGGCTCCAGAATCACAACTGAATCAGTCAACCTAAGCCAAGTGACCCGGAGAAGGCAATGGCAAACCACTCCAGTACTCTCACCTGAAGGATCCCATGGACGGAGGAGCCTGGTGGGCTACAGTCCATGGGGTCGCTAAGAGTCGGACTCGACTGAGCAACTTCACTTTCACTTTTCACTTTATGCATTGGAGAAGGAAATGGCAACCCACTCCAGTGTTCTTGCCTGGAGAATCCTAGGAATGGGGGAGCCTAGTGGGCTGCCGTCTATGGGGTCGTACAGAGTCAGACACGACTGACACGACTTAGCAGCAGCAGCAGCAAGCCAAGTGACCAAGTTGCATGAATTTCTTTAGGGAGAAGGGAACTGTCAAGGGTAGTTGTGGGTGTTGTTAAAAGTAGGGTCATCTCGTGTGTATCAGTCACTCAGTCATGTCTGACTCTTTGTGATCCTAGGGACTGTAGCCCAAAAGGATCCTCTGCCCATGGAATTCTCCAGGCAAGAATACTGGAGTAGGTTGTCATTTCCTTCTCCAGGGGCTCTTCCCCACCCAGGATCGAACCCAGGACTCCTGCACTGGAGGCAGACTTTTTACTGTCTGAGCCACAAGGGAAGCCCAAAGGTCACCTTGCAGGCATTTATATCCAGATATCCTATGATTAAGAATGCATATGGGGGTTCCTCGGTGGGACAGTGGATAAGACTGTGCCTGCCAGCGCAGGGGACTTGGGTTTGATCCCTGTCCAGGAAGATCTCACGTGCCACAGAGCAACCAGCTCCATGTGCCACAACTACTGAGTCTGTGCTCTAGAGCCTGAGAGCCACAACTACTGAGCTTACGTGCTATAACTGCTGAAGGTCAAGTGCCTAGAGCCTGTGCTCTGCAACAAGGGAGGCCACCTCAATGAGAAGCCCTTGCACTGCAACAGACAGTAGCCCTCACTTGCCACAACTAGAGAAAGCCTGAGCACAGCAATGAAGACCTAGCGCAGTCAAAAACAAACAAACAAAAATTATATATATATATATNCTGAAGGTCAAGTGCCTAGAGCCTGTGCTCTGCAACAAGGGAGGCCACCTCAATGAGAAGCCCTTGCACTGCAACAGACAGTAGCCCTCACTTGCCACAACTAGAGAAAGCCTGAGCACAGCAATGAAGACCTAGCGCAGTCAAAAACAAACAAACAAAAATTATATATATATATATGTAAAGAATGTGAATGAAGGTAAACTGTGGTGCTTGCCCTTTGGAGTGCTGTGTACCTTACATCCCTCCATAAGACTCCATATGTATGCCAGGCTGGCAGACTTGGCAAGGTGAGATGGATTTGCAGGCCATGGAGATTCATTATTCCATTAGTTCCCCACTAAAAAGTGAGGGTCCAGATCCTGGAGAGTCATATGACCTCAATGCTGGTATGAGGGTGGTAGTGAGGTTGGAAACTGGATTGAATTGTCATGCTAGGCAATATTTGAAAATAATGCTGAACAGAGTAACTGGCTGATGTTATTTCTTTAAAATTTATTTTTTAAAAAACCTAGTTTCTCTGTAGCATTAAACTATTCAGTACCTACATGGATACACACTGTAGGATATACAAAGATGGATGGTATATAATCTTTGTCCTTGAAGAGCTTTTTTATTTCACGTAAGGGACAAATATGCATGCAAATGATGACAATGCAGTGCACAACATGCAAATTCAGTTCCATGAACATCCATTGAGAGCTCATCACAAGCCAGCCCTGTGACAAAAAATATGAGAGCACAAAGGAGCAGAGAGATTCCTTCTGGCTGGCAAGACTGGGAAGGCGTTCTTGGAGGAAACGGCATGTTACCCAAGGTTACACAACCACAAAGAGTAAGTGATGGAGCTGGGATTTAGTTCCAAGCAGTCTGGGTACAGAGCCTCCTCTGTACTGAATGCTATGTTCTACTACCTTCCAGCACATGGAGTTGGAGGAAGGCCACTGAGGTAAGAGAGTATGAGTAGTCAGATGTGGCTGGACCCTGAGTGTATATTACTGAGTATATACTACTGACATACTACTGGGTATATATCAACCCTGGTGTACACTAGGACTTTGGGGGAAAGTTTATAAAAGATTGATACCCAGGCCTTAACCTCCAGAAAAACTACTTTCCAGGTAGCCCTAAAACATAGCTAGGATTGACTCTGGGAGGCAAGGCATGTTTCAGCTTTATCCTGTAGGTAAAGAAGAAGCCATTGGGTAGGAGAATGACAGGTTCAGATGTATTCAGGATTTAGGATAGGGACTTTCCTGAAAGTCCACTGGTTAACCTTTCAATGCACATTCAATCCCCACTCAGGAAACTAAAACTCACACATCATAACTAGAGAAGCTCCTACACACCACAGTGAAGACTCAGAATAGTCAAAAGAAGCAGATGTATAGCAGATGTATATATCTGTATATATAGCAGATGTATAGGAGAGTGGTGCCATCTCCGTGAGAAGTGAAGAACTTCTCACCTAGTGTAGGAGAAATGAAAAGGAAGGGACATATATAAGAGACACTGCAGAATAAATTCAACAGAGCCTGCTGATGTGTTAGAAGGGGTGACAAATAGGGGGGAGTGGAAGAACACTAATGTTTCAGCATGAGAGGAAACACTGGAGAAGTGGCTTGGGAAATAGGGAGGTAATCACAACTGTGTTTTCTGTCATATTGACTTTGAGATACCTGAGGAACATTCATGTGCATGTGCTACGTGGGCATTTGGAAACTTGAGTCTGTTACTAAGGGGAGAACTAAGCTAGATGCCATTGAAACATAGGTGAGAACTGAAATTCCAGCATTTGGTTGAAATCATTAAGGAAGAGAATGTCTGAAACTGCATTTATATGAGAAATGATGGAACGAGGACATGAAAAAAGAAACCAAGAAGGCACAGAGAAGCTAGTGAGAAGAAAGTTCCAACGGAGAGAAAAAATCAATAATGTCAAATAGTAGGCCGAAGAAATAGCAGCTTTTGTCTTTAGGGTCATTGGAAGGTCACTGGTAGCCTGGCCAGTTCAAAGCAGAGATGAGGAAACCAGAACACAATGGGCCGGACAATGAGGGAGAGTCAAGGAAGTGGGGGCGACTAATGTAAAGCTTTCTATTACGAAGTCTTGTGGAGAAGAGGAGAAAGGACTGGGACCCTAAGGTGAGAGGTGAGGTCAAGGGAAAGGAAGTTTTTTTTTGGTAAGGCAAAGCTAAGCATATTTTAAAACCAGAGTGTGTGGATGGATACAACTTGAAGTTAGCAAGATGAATGGGTATGGTGAGTCAATTCCTGGAAGGTACTGAAAGGGACTAAGTCAAGAGAACTCAAGGAAAGACAAAGATTTTTTTTCCTCAGAAACAAGATGGAAAGAAGTCAAGATGGAAGGAGGCACCCTGGGAAACTCTGCCAGGCTAGAGGGGAGCTTTGGGAGTTGATGACAGGCAAGCCCCATGTTGAGATAATTGGGACCTTGAAAAGAGTGAGAACCGTCTGGAAATGCATACACAGAGAAGGCAGTTGAGAGACAAGTAGGAAGGAAAACAGGGCATCAAAAGACTGCTTTGGAGCACCACCAAGGAATTTCTTTATAACATGTAAAAGCTGCAATATGACATGTTGAAGTAGTAACACCGACCACTGCTGTCTATATTATTTTCCATGTGCATGAATCTTTTAAGTAGTTACAAGGGAAAAAGAGTAAGCTGCCTGTTTCAAACAGCTTGCACAAATGAACTGAAGTATGAAGACAAATAAACTCTCTTCTGATGTTAACAAGTTATGGAATATCTTTAGGGTTGAAACCAGGTTATACTGAGTATTTTGGATCTGGTGGTTAACTTCATTATCATTACACTTGTCTGAGTCATTCTTGGGCCCTAAGAAGACANTGACTTTCAATCCAATAGCTCTTTCCATCTGCTATGGAGTGTATTATTGTGTATGCGGGAGCATCACTGTATGGCAGAGGCTGGTAGTGATATAAAGGAAAGGTAGGTGGCAGGAACATCTGTATCACACTCCTTTTTCTATCCTCAGAACCTAATAAGCACCCAAAGAACACAGTAAGCATTCACCAAATGCTTATTGAATGAAAGCTCTGGTGGACCCAGCACCAGTGTCCCTAAAAAGTCTAAGGGAAATTGTGGGTAGGCAGATGTAGAAACAGTTATACTTTAGCAGTGGAGGTGAGCCTCAGACAAACTCCTCACATATGTCTGGTTTAAATCTCCCCTAGGCTTCAGTCCAGGCCCTGAATGGCTGATCTCCAGCTGGTGTTGCCTCTGCCTATGGGCGTTATGCTCCCACATAATAAAAGAGATGCTCCAGAGCTCCATTCAGCTAAGCAAGACCCCTATAGAAAAGGTGACTCTTCCCAGCGGTCCTCTACAGAGCACCCGAGGAACAATTTCCAGCAGAAGCTTTTGAGTAACCGAGAACTGATGGTGGATAATCTCTACACTCACCCCAAGTGGAACACCTGCACAAAAGCCCAGAGCTGTTCCTATCCCTACTGTGCTGGAATGAGCCAGCACGACTCAAGGAGCAATCCCCAGGGCCAAGCCAAGGGTTTGTTTTACACATCAGACCCTCAGTCCCGGTATCCCAAAACAAATGACCAGGAATTCATCCCCTTGACAAAGAAGCGAGTGGGGGTTGACCGAGCATACCCTCTGAAACCTGTGTTTCATCGGAAGTCCCATAGTACAGGTGAGGCTGGCACTGATGGAGACCAGAACGCCTCTCCAAGAATCCCTGAGCCAGGAAAGTATTCATACAGTAGCTTTGGTTCGCGGAACTGGGTGAATTCGTCGATGGTTGGTCCAGTTGCCACCACTCAGGAGGAAAGGGTCATGGCAAATGCCAACAGGACGGAATGGATTGAAATCCAAAGACTAGAAGCTGCAGGGGAGAGCTTAGGGGAGGAAATCCACAGAAAAGAGACTCTTCTGAGGGAAAAGCTGAAGAAGACGGAGGAGGAACTCAGAAGGATCCAGAAGGGGAAAGAACAGGCTGAGGAAAATGAAAAAAGAGAGCTACAGAGAATGGTGCTCTCCCAGAGGAGAGTTAAAGATAATAGCATCACCACGTACAAACCTATCTTCTCTCCAGCACTCAGGTCTGAGGAGGTCTTCAACAGAGACACAGGAGAAGCCGAAACTTGGGGACAATCTCAAGAGAATTCTAGTCCATTCCAGTTCTCTAATTATAGAATTCAGAAGCTCAAAAGGGAAAGACTGGTGGCAAGCAATAACAAAATCCAAGACCGAGTCTCAAGGCCATTGCAGGAGAAGTTTTCTCAAGCTACAGAAGCACCGCTCCGCGCTTTGCAGAGATACACCAGCAATTCTAGCTCATTTAGGGCACCAGACTCCTCAAGCTCCAGCTGTTCCACTGAAGAGCCAGAACTGGGCGAGTGCAGCCACTGCGGCCGGAAGTTTCTCTTGCTCAGGCTGGAAAGACACTCCAGCATCTGCCGCAGGATGCAGGGTTCCAAGAGGAAAGTGTTTGACTCCTCCAGGGCCCGGGCCAAGGGCACAGAACTAGAGCAGTACTTGAACTGGAAGGGTCCAGCTTCAGTCAAGGTAACAAGGGCCTTATGGATTTGCCATTTAGTGGGGATCACTTTTAAGAGCCTGTTATGTCCTCATCCGTTTTCTTTACAAAGATTTCATGTGTCTTACAGGGAGAACGAATTCACATTTGATTTATTGATTACTACTGTGTGCCAGTCACAGTGATGGGAGGTTTTCATTGTTCCGCACTACAGCCCTGTGAAGATTTCATTCTTATCAGTTCAATAATCAAGTCTCAGGTTAACCTGCTTAAGATCACAAACAGTTTTAAATGGCAGCATATAAATCTGGGTCAGAATGACTCCAAAATCTAGACTTAAAAAATATGTCATTTTGATTGTATAGGTAATAAACACTTACTGTAGAAAATTTAAGAGAATGAAAAAATATATATTATGAAGCATTTCACTACCCTGACAAAATTCCTCATTCTTTATAATATATTCTACCATCACCCCAAATTAGGACTTGTTACCACTCCTGGAACTCTATCTACTTTTTTCAGTTTGGCTAATTTTGATATACATTCTTAGTAAATACATGAAACACACGATTAAGTTTGGAATTCTTTTTCTCCCCATTTAGAGTGTAAACAACTTGAAGGTGGAGGACTTTATTTTTAAATAATTTTTATTGGAGTATAGTTGATTTACAATTTTGTGTTAGTTTCAGGTGTACAGCAAAGTGAATCAGACATATATAGGTACAGATATCTCTATATCTATACACACATAACTCTTTTTTAGATTCTTTCCCCGTATAGGTCATTTCAGAGTATTGAGTTCCCTGTGCTATACAGCAGGTCCTTATTAGTTATCTATTTTATATACAGTAGTCTCAATCTCAGTCTTCCAATTTATAACCCCCCCCAACTCCTCTTTGGCAACAAGTTTGTTCCCTACATCTGTGACTCTTATTTCTGTTCTGCAAACAAGCACATTCGTACCATTAAAAAAATGTTTTTTCCGCATATAAGTGGTATCATATGATATTTGACTTTCTCTTCATTCAGTATGACAATCTCTAGGTCCACCCATATTGCTACAGATGGCATTATTTCATTCTTTTTTTATGGCTGAGCAATATTCCATTGTGTATATGTACCACATCTTTATCCACCCCTCTGTTGCTGGACATTTAGGTTGCTTTCATGTCTTCGCTATTCTAAGTAGTACTGCTGTGAACATCAGGGTGTGTGTATCTTTTTGAATTATGGTTTTCTTCAGATATATGCCTAGGAATGATTTTTTTTTTTCTGGGATAGAGAGCTTTATTTTTGGTGAACATTTCCAGCTGCAGAAAAACTAGGTTGTAAAAAGTGACTTCAAGACACTTCCGTACGTTTGGGAGAACTTCATAAGCACATTTGGACAGTCAGATCGGGAGAAGATGGTCTGGTTATAACTTGTCAAGGTTATACCACTGGGATTGTAAATAAGTGTTTCTCAAAGTATGGCGTGCTGACAAGCACTTTTTATTTTAGTAATTTCAATGTGTATTAGGAAAGTAAACCATAACAAGCCCTTGGTTTCTAGGAATATTGACTTTAAAGAAAAATAGTAAGGAGGCTAAGGTGAAAGTGGTATGCAAATAACCGAAATGTGGGAAAGCCTAGACCACATGATCTCAAAGCCCTGTCTCTAAACTGTGAAACATTATTGTATTTTCATTTCCTTCCAACCCTCCCCACTGCTGCACTAGCATTTCTTGTCCATTAGCACTTTATAGTTTATGTGTGTATCTGTGGGACCTTTAAAAACTCACATTTAAGTGATGGCTGTTAAGAGATGTTTTTTGCAGTTAGAGTTATTTCTTTTAGTATGAGAAATGACTACAAGAAAGTAGTTTCTATGTTTATCGATGATCTCCCTGAAATCCTGTTGCCAGTGAGAAGTCAACATTTTGCTCTTGCAGATAATGATATGATCACAGATTCCTATTCTTTCCTGTTTTCTTTCTGGTCAACCCAATAATCCACTGGGGAATTCTCTGTCCCACTACAGTGGTTCATTTCTGGCCAGAGCCAAAAAGAATCTTGTATTTGTTAAATTCCCAAATACCATAGCAGTGAAGCAAAACAATTGGATTTCTGAGATCAGATGCCCTGGCTTTGAGGAAACTTGTTTGAGGAAACATCTTGCGTTGAGGATAGGAAGGCAGAAAGTATCTGGATTGAGATGCACTCCCCTCCTCGGACTGTCCTGTGTCTTATTCCAAAGCTCTGTGCCTTTGCAAGCTGAGTGGTTTGTGTCTGTCATTCCTTCTGTGTACTCAGAAGAATGGATGATTTTTCTTCTCTCCTTTAATAATTCACATAATTTCCGATAGACTCATACTTCTGGTCTCTCTACTGTACATCGTGCATTTGAGTGTAAGAGACTACGACTTTGTGCTTTGTGATTCATAAGTGTTAATTGAATGAACTTCAATACAATGAAGTATTAAGTGTAAGTATCATATGGTTGAGGAACTTATACCATCTCTAACACTGATTCTCTTACCTTGTCTCT
Organism: Neotragus moschatus; assembly: GCA_006410615.1. NCBI lineage: Eukaryota > Metazoa > Chordata > Mammalia > Artiodactyla > Bovidae > Neotragus > Neotragus moschatus. The sequence continues at coordinate 56,197 of SJYA01001474.1, read as the reverse complement.
TTCACTAAGACTTTCTTGATGGATCCTGCCTTTCCCTTGATAACATCTCTTCCTATATTCATCACCAAGTAGCTACTTGCCTTTTTTACCCTTCTTTTTAATATTAATTTTATTTTCATCTAATGGTTGAATACATTTAAAAAATCATGTATTACTAAGTGACCTGTAGTGCAGATCAACAGTCTTCTGCCTCATCCCTCTCTTGCCTTTCAGCTATCCCCCATAGGCAGTTCTGATAGATGACTCTTCTGGTATGTATATTTCTAAATAATATACTTATTTTCTTGATTTATCAGTTTGGCACAAGATCTGTTCACCTCCACTTATGGACACTTATATCCCCTCTCCTCCCACTTCTGTCCTTCCATTGTAGTGAAATCCCAATTTTGGGTTAAACCAGTAGTCAGCTATTTATGTGATTGCTATTGCTAAGTCACTTCAGTCGTGTCTGAGTCTGTGCAACCCCATAGATGACTGCCCACCAGGCTCCACCATCCCTGGGATTCTCCAGGCAAGAACACTGGAGTGGGTTGCCATTTCCTTCTCCAGTGCATGAAAATGAAAAGTGAAAGTGAGGTTGCTCAGTTGTGTCCGACTCTTTGCGACCCCATGGACTGTAGCCTACCAGGCTTTTCCGTCCATGGGATTTTCCAGGCAAGAGTACTGGAGTGGGATGCCATCACCTTCTCCGATTCACATAAATTTTGTTCACTGCTCAGGGAACAGAATCTGCCCCTGCCCACATGTACCCAGAGTTAATAATTGACTCATGTTTTAATTTGCTTGGTTTCCTACATACCGATCTCAAATGTTTTTTCCCTCCCTAAATGATCCTCCCAGGTCAGACACCTGTTAATGTTTTTGTAACTGCCGAAACATTCTCATAGTCTGTCCGTTTGACTCTTTTATTCTGAAACCTCCCTCCCATTGTTTTCCTGCTCCAGTTCAGACTGGCTCTCCTCTAGGCCTGGTGCAGACCTGTTGTCTGGGACCTTCTCTTTGCTTCTCTTCTGTTCCTAGCATCTTGTGTCTTCCTTTTTCTTGCTTGACTCCTTGCTTTGGAGAAGCTTATTTAAAAAGATGAATGGAGGCATTTTTTTGTCCTGGGATGAATGAAAATTTCTATCTTATAGTCTTATTTTTGACTGATGAATTGGCCAGATAGAGAATTCTAGGTGGAAAATTATTTTGTTAGAACTTTTATGATAGTTTCCCACTAGCTTTCAGCATCTAGTGTTACTGTTGAGAAATCTGATGCCATTTTGTTTCCTTCTCCATTGTATGAAATCTATATATTTTTTCTTTTTTATTAAAGCTTATAGGATTCTCTCTTTAATCTGAAATTCTACAGTGATGGTGTTGGGTAGTGCATAGGCCATTTCAATCTCAAGGGTAGGGACCTTTATTTCTAGGAATGTTTAGTGTCTTGTTTAATAATTTCCACCTTGTCCTGTTTTTTTGAACTTCTATTGGTTGTTGGATTTTCTGGATTAGCTTTCTAATTTTCTGATGTTTTCTACTTTTCATCTTAATTCTTTTTTCCCATTCTGAGTAATTTTTCTGACATTATTTACAACACTTCTGTTTTTTAGCTACCACAGCATTAATTTATAATAGTTACTTCTGGTTTTCTCATTACTTTTTCATAATATATATATATTCTCATTTCATAGACAAAATCTCTTCTAATACTCACTTGTTGATAATATGATTTTTAAATAAACTTTACTTGGAGGATAACTGCTTTGCAGTGTTGTGGTTCCTGCCACGCATCGGCGTGAGTTAGCCATGGCCTGCCCCTTGCACCGTGCCTGCACCCCCCGGCTCACCCCACCTACGCCAGGTTATCAGGGAGCGCCTGGCTGAGCTCACGGCACCCTTCAGCAGCTCCCACTGGTTCTGTCTACAGATGGGTCAGTGCTGCACTCTCATTTGTCCCACCCTCTCCTTCCCCCGCTGTGCCCAGTCTGTTCACTGTGTCTTGTGTCCCTGCTGCTGTCCTACAAATAGGTTCATCAGTACCATTTTTCTAGATTCCATATATATGTGTTAATATGCAATATTTGTTTTTCTGAGTTACTTCATTCTGTATAACAGGCTCTGGGTTCATCCATCTCACTATAACTGACTCAAAATTTGTTCCTTTTTATGGCAGAGAAATATTCCATTGTATATATGTACCACAATTTCTTTATCCATTCATCTGTTGATGGACACCTAGGTTGCTTCTTGGCCTAGATGTCCTGGCCATTGTAAATAGTGCTGCAGTGAACACTAGGATACATGTGTCTTTTAGAATTGTGGTTTTCTCAGAGTATATGCCCAGTAGTGGGATTGCTGGGTCATATGGTAATTTTATTCCTAGTTTTTAAAGAAATCTCCATACTGTTCTCCATAGTGGCTATATCAATTTACATTCCCACCAACAGTACAAGAGGATTCCCTTTTCTGCAAACCTCATGTAGCATTTATTGTTTGTAGATTTTTTTGATGATGGCCATTCTGGCTTTCCAGGTAGCTCAGTGGTAAAGAATATGCCTGCCAATGCAGGAGACATGCATTCAATCTGTGGGTGGGAAAGATCCCCTGGAGGAGAAAGTGGCAATCCACTTCAGTATTCTTTCCTGGAAAATCCCATGGACAGAGGAGCCTGGCAGGCTACAGTTAATGGGGTTACAGAGTTGGATATGACTGAACACAAAGCAGAGATAGAGCATTCTGACCAGTGTGAAGTGATATATTGTAGTTTTGATTTGCATTTCTCTAATAAGCAATGTTGAGCAAAATTTTTCATGTGTTTATCAGCCATCTGTTATATCTTCTTTGGAGAAATGTCTCTTTAGGTCTTCTACTCATTTTTGATTGAGTTGTTTATTTTTCTAATATTAAGCTGCCTGAGCTGCTTGTATATTTTGGAGGTTAATCCTTTGTCAGTTGCTTCATTTATAACTATTTTTTTTCCATTCTGAGGGATTATCTTTTCATCTTGTTTACAGTTTCCTTTGCTGTGCAAAAGCTTTTAAGTTTAATTAGATCTCCTTTGTTTATTTCCATTACTCTAGGTGGGTCATAGAGGATCTTGCTGTGATTTATGTCACTGTATTTTGCTTATTTTTTCTCTGAGTTTTAGTTTCTGGTCTACGTTTAGATCTTTAATCTGTTTTTTAATCTTTGTGTATGGTGGTAGGAAGTATTCTAATTTCATTCTTTTACATGTAGCTGTCTTGTTTTCCCAGCACCACTTACTGACAAGACTGTCTTTTCTCCATTGTATGTATATTCTTGCATCCTTTGTCAAAAATAAGGTGCCCATAGGTATGTGGGTTTATCTCTGGGCTTTCTATCTTGTACCATTGGTCCAAATTTCTGTTTTTCTGCCAGTACCATACTGTCTTGTTGACTGTAGCTTTGTAGTGTAGTCTGAAGTCAGGAAAGTTTAAAGTCAGAGCTTTACTCAAATGTCTAGTGATCCTTGTCTGTCCATTCATATTTAAGCTTAAGTGGGGCTTGCTGACTGAGGGCTTTCATATTAGGGTTATCAAACAGTGAGCCTTTTAAGTGGGGTTGCTCAGGGTCAGCATTTCAACTTCTCTCAACTGTCTGATACATCCAGAGAACTTGCGTCTCCTAGGAGGGTGCCAGTGTGCCTGGTACTCTGGAGGATGGTGTGTGTGGGGGGGCACAATACCTCATGTACAACTTGCCCGTCATCCCATTTCAGCTCCTGGATTAACCCTGTTCTCCATTATGCCTGGATATCCTGAGTCTGAAACCTGTCTGGTTCAGTTTCTCCAGAGAGGGTGTTGGAAGTACTGGGCACTTGGACGTGCAAGGTGGAGAGGAGCCATGGGAGCCAACCTGTTCCCAGCCTTGTGCCTCCCATTTCCACTACCTGTATTTCCAAGCATTAAGCCTCTCAGGGAAAACCTGCTTGCCTCTCAGTGATATCCGCCTTTGCAGGCCCTTAGGTTTAAGTGTCTCCACTCTAGCAAGTCAGTTATCATTGTTGTTCTTTTCCTGTTCTCTTTGACCTTGTGTATTAACACCCTTTTAACTTCCTTTCTATCATTCTAACAGAGACTCAGGAAGGGGATGACCTAGATACCAAGTTAAATGATCAGTCTTTCTTCAACTTACAGGCTGAACCTCCTCGGAAGAGCAACTGGAGACAGAAGCATGAATCCTTCATCCGTACTCTCCGTCAGGCTCGAGAGTTCCAGCAGGTGATTGCCAAAGGTGGAAACCCCTCAGACCTGCCTCCCATCCTGCCTGTAGAAAATCCAGACTATATTCAATGCCCTCACTGTAGCCGCCACTTTGCTCCCAAGGTGGCAGAACGGCACATCCCCAAGTGTAAGACCATCAAGAACCGTCCTCCGCCTCCAAGAAAGCACTATAGTTGAGCAGACAACAGTGGAAACCTCCTTGATGGTCCAGAAGGCTTCTGCTTCTTTTGAGCAGTAAGTAGGAATAGAGTAACTTGATGCAGAGCAGAAAGAACTGGCACTTTTACATATCCCAGATCTGCCTGCAGAGCTGAGATCTGTGAAGAAAGAAAGACCCATTGCTAAGCAGCAAGATGCAAAAGGACGCCTCAGCTTCCCACTAAATCACCACCTCCAGCTGATGTGCCTGATGTAATTGCTCTGAGAACTAATGGGTGAAGAAACTTAAGAGCAGTGAGCAGGCTACATTAAAGCTCTCTTCTCGCAAGCCTGAGTACGGTTTGTGCTAGTTAAGTGCCTGCATTTGATGTGCCTTCTTGCCGCTGCCTCTGCATGTATGTCTGTGGTTCCAGTTAACTCTCCTCGTTCTTGTAAGCAGTTGGCTCACTGGTGTCACGGGATCATGCATGGTATTTCTTATAAAAAATACACTTCTGCTGTAAGGCAAATGATCTCCCTGTACATGGTCCTGGCAGAAAGTCAATCTAAGCATGTAAGATTGGGGCGCCAGTATGTCCTAAACCCCCCCCCCCCGCCATGTTGTACTGTCATAAAGGGAACCTCATCCTTATCTACTTTACAGGGTAGGGGTGGGAGAAAGCACTCTATGTCCCTGTCGTCATTCTTTTCTAATGGATTTCATATGTCAAAAAAAAAAAAAAAAGGAAGCAACTTTAATTTCAGCTGTTGCTAGCACTCTGCTTTCAAATCAGTTTGGTTTGATGACTTTTAAAATGATGCAGCAAAATGTACCCTCCAAGCAAGCTGGGACATTTCAGTGTCACATGTCCGTACTGATTATATCACAGTAAACTTCTCTTCTGGAAAGTAAACTTTGAAGGAAAAGATGCCAGATCTAAAATTTTCTCAGCAGAATCGTGCCTACTGCAAGTAACCTTCATAATTAGGCACTGAAAAAAATAGGTTTGGGGAATTTAAAATTAAATCATAAAATGAGTGAGTCCTAGACTTGTCAGTGGAGAAGGAAATGGCACCCCACTCCAGTATTCTTGCCTGGAAAATCACATGGATGGAGGAGCCTGGTAGACAATAGTCCATGGGGTCGCAGAGTTGGACACGACTGAGCGACTTCACTTTCAGACTTGTCAAACAGGAGAAGTGATAAGGCAGTGTCTGATGGGGGAAATATCAGTTCAGGTAGAATCACGTAAGCACAACAGATCTGAAATACTCGTAAGATTACTGTCCTGAGAGCATTACTCAAACTGTTAGTTTAAGATACTGGAAAAAAGTCAACGAAGCTGACCCAGGCAAAGGGGACTGTGCAGACCACAGAACCATATTTACTAACTACAGATGACCACTCACTCTTGTTCCATTTCCTCTGCAGCTTCTACCGAGTGGCTGGGCCAACAGATCAGACCAATTTGATATGCCCGTCTTTAAGGCTTTAGCTGTGAAGCTGCTGGACACTAGGCTGAAAACAAAATCATATATATTTTAAAAAACAGCATATATTGCTTTATGCTTTTCCTGTAACAAAGAAAAAGAGGTATAACATAATGGCGCCTCTGGTTGGTCATTTAAAGAAACCTCACAGAGAAACACCAGATATGTAACCCAATAAATACTGTTCTCCGGCAAGTTTAACGAGGTACCCACTTTTAAGTTTCACACTTGATAGTAAAAGCAATAGATGATGAGAATGAGTGGTAGCCAAAGTCATGAAGTGGTAGCCTGTGGATGGCTTTGCTTCACAGGTATGTTTCAACTGACACAGCATTAAAAGTATAATCTGACATTTAAAAATGGTGATATGGAGCATCTTTTGAAAAACTGGAAGTTCTGGAAACCCTGGCCCTGCAGCTCTACTCAGCACCGAGTGGGGTTTGGAACCAGTTGCTCCTTCCAGACGGGGTGGAGCAGAGTGCACCACCCGCCTGGCGTGCTTCACTTATTTGCCTTGTCTGTCTGGTCAGAACCCCTGGATGATGTTATAAGGTCACAAGCCGGGGGCCTCCAGGGAGAACAAATGTGTGTGTGGGGAGCGCTTTCTTATGCTGCTAGAGAAATAAACAATAGTCAATGCCCTAGTGTTCCCTTCGATCTCAACATGTTTAGGCCTTGATTACAACAGGAATATCCATTAGCCTTTTAAATTTAGCTTGATTGGATCTTTGGGAAGTAAGAACCCTTTTTCTAAGTCTCTTCCTGGACAGCAGAGGATGACAGAGGATAAATAAATGCTGCTTGTTAATGTCTGTGTTATACTACTGTATCCAAGAACCTTTAGTAAGTAGACGCTATAAATTTTTAAAGTTCAAAAGGTTAAGGAATGGGAAAAAAAATCTCACAGTAAGACTCACTGCCTTGAAAAGTATATGCAGACATGTTGAGAGTATTAACCGCAGTCTCTTGACTACAACACAGCACCTTTGGCCAACATTTGCTGTAGGTCATCAATTTGTCACTTTCCACAGCTACACAAGAGGTAGCAGAGAAATGATATATAGTGTTTCCCTCCTTAATGTTCATGATTCTGTGAGATTTAATGATCACCATGAACCACTAAATTATATCCATGGTTAATCACTGCAGCAATAAATGATTTTTTGCTTTGTGGCTAGAAGGAACACGTTTTGCCGTCCTGACTACAGCCACTCTGCCCTGACACTATCATGAATAATACTACTTTGGAGGCCCAGGGATGCTCATTTGAAATAATTTATTTACAATACATCCTTGCACCAGAGTTGTTCTATTATGAATGTTTCCAAATATATGGCAAAATCAAATGAAATGTGAGTTTAGGTCTGTTCTTGCTTTTAACCTTAGTGAAATGTTCAGCCAAGAGAAGTTACAACTTGGCTGTGCTGTGTCAGGGAGACCAAATACAGTTCAGCCTTTTTGAGGGAAAACAGTTTTATAAACATAAACTGGCAGTATCACTTGAAAAAGCCCACTGTGACTAGGAGATAAGTACAAGACATCACCCTTCCTCTTTTAATGGCTCATATTTTTTTCCTTCTGCACTTTAAGCACTGTATTTTAGAAGTTTGAGGGTCGAGGGAAGAATGTTGTAACAGCAAAAATGATTCTATTAAAAAAAAAAAAAAAGATTCTACTAACAAGAAGAACAAATTGGAAAGAAGCAAAGATTATTTCTTTGCAAATGCCCCGTGCATTTATTTATATAAAGACTCACTGAATCAAAGATTCACGAAGGCCTGGAGTCTGTGTGTTTGATCCCCAGTGACTAAGGTTCATGTGCAGGCTCACTGAGGCATAGCACTGATTGAGAGTTGAAATGTTTATTTAAAACAGAAATGCCAAACCACTCCACCCTCAACCTTTCAAACATCTGGCTAACAATAATCTAATTCTTCAGCAACAATATCAGAGCAAAGGAGTAACTCAGGTTATACTATAATGCAAAAGCAATACTACTGGAAAACTTAAAACACCTAGCACTACATAAAGAAAAGCAGGACACAATTTAAAATCAGCTACAGAAAACCAGTCAAAGGCATTTCTGCTGCCTCACCTTTCACTTCTTATCTGATGTGTGGCTGCCACCTATGAACTGGTTTCTGTTTGCATAGCTTTTTGGTGGGAAAAATCATATGGCTGTCCCAGGCACAATTTGGGAAAGTGCAAATTGTCTCTAAGGCACAGAACTTAGATTCTCAGCCAGATCAACAGCAAACCAAGACTTCCCAAGGGAACATGCTAGAGCAAACGACCCCAGCGTTCCACTGCTGGAGAGTGACTCCCTCTCCGGAGCCAGGGCTCCCACCCTCCCTTCAGTGCTCCTTCACCCCATGGTCTCAGCAACGTGCCCATGTCCCTCGGTTCCATGGCACAAGCAATACTCATGATTAACACCCAAACTGACCCTGCCTCTCAGGCCTGCTGAGATGGTGAGCATAAGGGATACAGGAACATGAAAGGCCAGTCAGTCCTTTTAAAAAAAAAAATCGAAGTTGCATTTACATGATGAACCAAAACCCATTGTTAGGGTTTGTTGCAAACCCCCCAAGTCCCCAGAACTTGTAACTTTAATCCAGGGTTGGCCCCTTCCCTTATTTTAAGAAAAGGCTTCGGTGATTACATTAGTACCATTGTACTAGGCTTCCCAGAATTGAGAAAACAATGGGAATATCAAACCAAAGAAGATCCCATTGAGTAGAGTTGCCCATCCCCAGCTGTGGGGTTTTCCTGGAGCAGCAGCCTTCACACCACCAATTTTAGGGAAATGGCAAAATTCCCATTGCACAGGTACTTCCAAAATATTAAACAGATATCAGACATTTACTTGTTGGTTGGGAAAATGAAACATCATTTTAGCTCTTTCTAAGGAGGTAGGATGTGACAGTCATCAAGGCAGCTCATGTAAAGGTGAGCTGGAAACACAAAGCTCACCTCCTTAAGTAAAACCAAACATTTCTAGGACACTTGCTCTCTTTGGAAGAGCTGGCTTGCTCCTGTCTACAAGGACATGAAGACACGGGGATTGGCTCTCAGCCAAATTCCTCTCAAAATTGGCAGGATCCTCCTATTCTGTCAGGCTTCAGGGACTACCAGGTTTTGGTGCTGGCTCTGGGCCACTCAAGTAGGAAAGATGATACAGATTCACTGATATGGCTTCATAAAACACCAAAAGGGGAAAAATACTGACTAGACATACAGAAAGGGAGTGGCTGGGGCTGCTGATGTCAAGATTGAACCCTAAGAGCCACGAAGGCAGAGGCACAAGTAGCCTTCTCAGGGGAGAAGACTCAAGTCACTCCAGGTCCTCTCGAAGATGCCAAGCAGAGGCAGCTGAGGATCTCCCCTGGTGGTTTCCTCCAAAGTCCATTCCCTCTGCCCCATGGACTCAATTCTCTATGAGACGCCTCATTTCTCAAAAGGCTTTGCCAAAGCTAGGAGATCCTACCCTGACACTCCTGCTGGGTGACGAGGAGGGACCTGCCCTTCTTTCTCTGCTCCTCACGGAAAAAGTTCCACTCAACTCTCAGAGGAAAAGCAACCTAAGCCCATTGTTCCTCCTCAAGCACTTAGCTGCACAAAGTAATTCAACTTTCTGAAAACAAGCTGGAGATTGGCTCCACCAGACATACTTTCCTGGACTAAGGCTCCTGAGGGGGCTTAGAACACTTCACCACTCTCCAGATGACCCTGGATGGGCCACACCTGGTTGCTGCCCTCTCCAGCTTTACACTTTAACTTCCTCCACCCAGAGGTGCAATGCCTGGCACTGAATTTCCAAGGCAGCTTCCAATTAACGGTGAAAGTGATAAGTGGGATATAAGCTGCTAGCAGCAAAATGAACGTGAGCATCGTGTCTCCTCTTCAAAGGTGGGATCACTGGATGAGGTACAGAGCTGCTGTTGCTATGGCGGTCACTGAGGACAAAGCCACGGCCATGGGGCCCCCCGTCTCCAACACAAAACCACTCCTAGAGCCTAAGAGGCAGTGCTACTCTCCAAGTGTACATGGAAAGTGCTTCAGAACCTCCGCCTCGCGCTCCTCGTCTGCAAGTGAACGAAGCCAGGAAAGCGCGCTCTGCGTTCAGTAAGTGTGCTGTGAAGGTCTCTGGATCCCAGTTTCCTGGAGGCTAGACAGGCTCAGGAGACTAGAGGCTGGGTCTACAGGAGTCTGTTCCCAGGAGACACCAGGAGTCTGAATCTAAGTCAGGCTTTGGATCCATTTCCGTCTCGTCCTTTGCTGTCTGAGTTCCTTTGGAATGCATCCCCACCTGTCCAGATAAAACACAGTTCCAGGTTAACTGCCATTTGGTTACGGCAGTTCAGGACTACATTTTCAATGCCAACCCCTAAGAATGCATAGCCACAGTTTTGTGAGCCCATGCTACTACCTGAGTAATAGGACTTTATGTAAAGTCCACTCCTGTACACTTGTTGCAGGTAGGGTGACCAAGTGTTGCAATTTGCCTGGGGCTGCAGGATTTTCTGGGATGCAGAATTTTCGGTTTTAAAACTCTAACAGCCCTAGGCAAAACGGTCCTCCTGCCTGCTACTGCTGCCAATCACTCCATGCTTATCTCAAGTGTATACATTACTTTCCAAAGTACCTTAGACATTATTTCATTTAATCCTCAGAACAACCATACAGGGTAGGTGGTATTATTTTCTTCTTTCAGGTGAAAACAAGGGCTCAGAGAAACAAACTAATTTGTGCAAACGTGTAAAGCTGGTAAAGGAAAAAGCCAATGGTTCACAGTATTTCCCTATCCTAGTTCACTCTATACAGAGCAATACTATGACCCTTTAAAAATGATGCAAGCAGCAATACCAGTGAAGTATTTTTTACCAAAAATGCTTAGCTTGAATCTAATCAAGCCTTAAGTCTAGCCTATAGTTTACAGAAATGACAAGGGACAAAAGAACAAGTGAAGCAACATCTCAAGAAAATAAGACAAAGCCAGAATGTACGACATTCTGTTACACGACTGACCCTGCTTCTACAAACCAATGCCATGAAAAATATTTTTAAAAAGCGGGTAGGAGTGGTAAGGCAGGGATTGTTCTACATAAAAGAAACAAGAAACATAATGCAAAAGGAGGTTCTTAATTCGTTGCTGGTCTGATAAAAAGTTGTAAAGAACATTTTTCTTTGTGGGAAACCTTGGAAAATTTGAGTGTCAACTGTGTACTAGATGAGAAGTGTGATAATAATACTGTGGTTCTCCAGGAGAATGAATGTCTATTTTTGGATGTATGTAATGAAGTATCTAGGGCAGCTGTGTTGAGACTTTCATAATTTATTTGAAAATGGTTTAGCTAAAGAAAAAAATATATATACACACATACACACAATCCTATTTCAAATACACACAGATAAATACCAACACATATTTAAACATATACACTTTTGAAACAATCACAGCAACATATTAACGACTGTTGAATCCAGATGGTGGATATATGGGAGTCTACTGAACTGCAATGTTTAAGATTTTTCATAATAAGTAAAAGAAAAAGGTGACAAAAAAACAATGGAAGTTATGTGACGAGATGATTCAATCCAGGTGCCTAAAGACAGACCGAGATTCTGGGGTTAATTACAAAAACTACACCATCAAAAAATAAGTACTTGCAAAGAAGTAAGTCCATTTCAGTGACTGGTGCTTTGTTTCTGTGATTCTTCAAAACAAAATTAGAAACTGGATTATTCTTTTAATGCTCTCACCTGCTGCCCTCCTTCTAATTTCTTGTTCAGCTTCTGTAGTTGGGTAAAAATCTGAAGGTTTTCTTGTTGTAACTTCTGTTGTTCAGCCAGACACTTCAGCACCAGACCCTGCAATCTCTCAACCTCCACCTGCAGAGTACTGCACGCACAGGTAGGAGCCAAGGGTGTTCCCTTCCCAGCACATGTTCCTGCAGGATTCAGCCGAGGTGGCTAGAGAGACAGGAGAAAAGGGGTCAGAGGAGCTTCTGCCTGCATGCTACAGCTCCCTAATCCAATGTCCCTCCTATGTGCTACCAGATTTTACTTTTAAAGTAACAAGAAAAAACACACATACACGTGAAGTCAATGTAAGAGAAACAGAAAACTTCAGGGATTACTGCAGAAGCTGGCTCTGACGTCACAGAGCAAGGGAGCTCTCAGGGCCTCAGTTGCATTATGGTAAGGTAAAAGAAAAATCATCAATTTTGGATGACTCTGTGAAATAATTTAAAGTCACTGATATCTTCCCAATTTAAAGTTGTGGGAGAATACACAATTTGGTTTGGAACAAGTATGATCACAGTGAGGACACCATAATCCAAAGGGTCAATATTCATGAAATATAGTGGATCACACTTTAGAAGAGATTTAAGAAGTGTTCAATAAACTGCATCACCAAAACGATTCAAGACTAATTGATAGAGGAATAAAAATGTTTACCCTGAAGTTTCAAAGGCCTTATTTCCTCTTCTGGGAAGCTTTTCAATTATGCTAGCCTGGATTTTTCTCCCTTCTTCTACTATACTTTTTAAAAAGGGTCAACAAATGATAGCCATAGGCCAAATCCAGCCTACAGCCTGTTTTTGTAAAATAAAGTTTTATTGGAACATAAAAATGCCCATTCATTAGGCATTATTTTTGGCTGCTTTTGTGCTACAGTGTCAGTGTTGAGTGGTTACAAGAGACTGTATGGTCTGCAGAGCCTAAAATAATTACTATGCAGTCCTTTAGAAAAAGTTTGATGATCCCCAGTTTACAGTTTTATTGAGATATTTACCACAATTTGATTTCTACCAAAGTTGAGAATAAATGCATTGCTCTTCCAATAGACTACAAGTATTATTTCTTACATATACTTAAAACTCCAACATACCCTCACAATGTCAGGAAAAATGACTTGAATTTTGGAATTTCAACTTTGGTACTTCTAAGGCAGAGACAAAAACAGCTACTACTGCTTTACTGACTACGCCAAAGCCTTTGACTGTGTGGATCAAAACAAACTGTGGAAAATTCTTAAAAAGATGGGAGTACCAGACCACCTGACCTGCCTCCTGAGAAATCTGTGTGCAGGTCAAGAAAGCAACAGTTAGAACTGGACATGGAACAACAGACTGGTTTCAAATCGGGAAAGGAGCATTTCAAGGCTGTACATTGTCACCCTGCTTATTTAACTTATATGCAGAGTACATCATGAGAAACACTGGGCTGGATGAAGCACAAGCTGGAATCAAAACTGCCGAGAGAAATATCAAAAACCTCAGATATGCAGATGACACGACCCTTATGGCAGAAAGCGAAAAAGAACTAAAGAGCCTCTTGATGAAAGTGAAAAGAGGAGAGTGAAAAAGTTGGCATAAAGCTCAACTGAATTCAGAAAACAAAGATCATGGCATCCGGTCCCATCACTTCATGGCAAATAGATGAGGAAACAATGGAAACAGTGAGAGACTTTATTTTGGGGGGCTCCCAAATCACTGCAGATGGTGACTGCAGGCATGAAATTAAAAGACACTTACTCCTTGGAAGGAAAGTTATGACCAACCTAGACAGCATATTAAAAAGCAAAGACATTACTTTGCCAACAAAGATCCGTCTATTCAAGGCTATGGTTTTTCTGGCAGTCATGTACGGATGTGAGAGTTGGACTACAAAGAAAGCTGAGCACCGAACAATCAATGCTTTTGAACTGTGGTGTTGGAGAAGACTCTCGAGAGCCCCTTGGACTGCAAGGAGATCCAACCAGTCCATCCTAAAGAAAATCAATCCTGAATTTTCATTGGAAGGACTGATGTTGAAGCTGAAATATTTTGGCCAATACCTTGGCCACCTAATGCGAAGAACTGACTCATTTGAAAAGACCCTGATGCTGGGAAAGATTGAAGGCAGGAGGAGAAGGGGACAACAGAGGATGAGATGGTTGGATGGCATCACCGACTCTTAGGACATGAGTTTAAGCAAGCTCTGGGAGCTGGTGATGGACAGGGAAGCCTGGTGTGCTGCAGTCTGTGGGGCTGCAAACAGTAGGACACGACTGAGCAACTGAACTGAACTGAAGGCAGAGAGAAAAGAAAGACAATCATCTGGTATAGAAAGGTGTGGGCCTGTCAGAAATACAAAAGGGTAAATACTTTCCGCAGAAGTCAGTTTAGCCTTGCCTAGAGGCTTTAAGCACTACTGAACAGGAGGTGTGAGTTGATGCTGGCAGCTGGGAAACAATGAAGCAAGAGGGGGAGACAGGTAGGCCAGGAGAATGGGGCAGAGCTTACAGCCACTGTTTATTTAGTCTTGATTTAAAGGCAAAAGCTCAGTTACCCAGGCTCCTGCTGGAGGCATGTGTTCCAAAGGCGCTTCGGAAGCCATCTTGAGTCCTTGTAGCTCGTCATAGGGCAGAGTATCTTTCTCAGATTCTGAAAAAGCTGCACTTAGGGGAGATGGGCTGTCAGGCATAGGGATGAATTCTGCATTTTCCAGCTCCTATGGATGAGAGAAAGAACCTCATCATTCCCTCTGAGCCTTTCACTTTCGTCCGAATTCCTTCCCTGCTATAGCTTTCACGCTGACGTGTCATCGGCACCCTCTAGCGGTTGTTGTGGTTACAACACAGTTTGCCCTGTCAGTCAACGTACTGCCAGTCCTTCCTCTGAGGAGCCGATAGGGAAGGGAATTCAAACTCAATTTCAAGAACACTTTTTGATACCCAGTGTGATACCTGAACACACTCAGTCAACAAAGGTTATTCAGTAAGTTGGGAACCTCTAAGGTGATGGCCATGAGGCTAACTGCCAGGCTGCTAAAGGCTGAATGAAGCTTTAGATAGAACTTCTTTCATTCACATTTCTAAGTAGCTATCAAGTTTAATATTGTTACAGAGGGAGCCTTACATCTACAGGTTCCTTCTTTTTTGTTGGGGGGGGGNATGGCCATGAGGCTAACTGCCAGGCTGCTAAAGGCTGAATGAAGCTTTAGATAGAACTTCTTTCATTCACATTTCTAAGTAGCTATCAAGTTTAATATTGTTACAGAGGGAGCCTTACATCTACAGGTTCCTTCTTTTTTGTTGGGGGGGGGGTGAGATTTAAAATTTCTCTTAACTATAATTTTAAGTTTTTTTTTAATGAACCATTTGTAAAGTCTTTTTATTGAATTTGTTACAATATTGTTTCTGTTTCACGTTTTGGTTTTTCTGGCCACTAGGCATGGAGAAGGCGATGGCACCCCACTCCAGTACTCTTGCCTGGAAAATCCCATGGACGGAGGAGACTGGTAGGCTGCAGTCCATGGGGTCGCTAAGAGTCGGGCACAACTGGGCGACTTTACTTTCACTTTAATGCATTGGAGAAGGAAATGGCAACCCACTCCAGTGTTCTTGCCTGGAGAATCCCAGGGATGGAGGAGCCTGGTGGGCTGCCATCTATGGTGTCACACAGAGTTGGACACAACTGAAGCAACTTTGGAGCAGCAGCAGCATTGTGGCCAAGTGGCCACTATTCCTCTCTCTTGGTTCTAAGAGTTACAAAGTACAGCAATATGTCCTTTACTTTAGAAAAATGTTGTAGTATCTTTCAAGACAACCCCCCTACTAAAACTTCACCAATGTGGCAGGCCTGCAAAACTTTTTGAGGTTTCTTTATCACCTTTTGGTATACAAGCAAACCCCTAAAAATTTTAACACTATGCTAGGTCCNACACAACTGGGCGACTTCACTTTCACTTTTCATTTTCATGCATTGGAGAAGGAAATGGCAACCCATTCCAGTATTCTTGCTTGGAGAATCCCAGGGACGAGGAACCTAGTGGGCTGCCCTCTATGGGGTCGCACAGAGTCGGACACGACTGAAGCGACTTAGCAGCAGATGCCTGCTGCAAAGCACTTGAGCAGGACATGGGAAATAGAGATCCTTCTAGTCCCTACAGAGTTTCTGTCACCAAAGGAACTACCTTTCGAAGCCAGCCAGGACAGGAGCTGCTGGCCCCACTGCTGATCCGCATGGCCTCAGTGGGACTGACGAGACCTTCCATGCCTCGGTCTGCTTCCATAGTTCCTCGGAAGCCTCCACTTGGATCAGGAGTTTCAGATTCCTGCTGACTATCGTCTTCTCTTCCGCCACCGCTGCCACCTCCTGGGCTAGAGCTCTGAACCACTGACAGATACACAGCACAGAAATATAGAGCTTTGCTATGCAACAATATTTACCAGCTGACAGCCCCACCAACCTCTGGAGAGTTTCTGAGAGTTGCGTGAAGTGGAACAGCAACAGTGTAAGTCAGATACCTGGGACTAAATTTCTAGTTTTTACACAAGGTATTGTGCATCAGGATCTTTATGACAGTATTCACTTCTACTTTCTAAATTTGCTTGTACTTATGTTTCAGCAGATTATCAATGTTCTACTGGATTATTGAATAATGACCCCAACCACTGCATCCACACCTTAAATATTCAGACTCCAACATCCTCCATAGAGGTTCATCTTATATACTGAATACAAAAGATTTTTCACATTTGAGCCAAATACCTCTTAAAGTTGCCAGATAAACTCACCATTAATTCCCTTTCTGGGAAAACAATTGAATAGAGAAGTCCTCAACCATTAAATTCATCAAATTCTTTAATGACTATCTGTAAGAATTTAAAAAAATATGAGGGCTTCCCAGGTGACTCAGTAGTAAAGAATATGTCAGGAAGATCCCCTAGAGAAGGAAACGGCAGCCCATTCTAGTATTCTTGCCTGGGAAATCCCAAGGATAGAGGAGCCTGGTGGGTTATAGTCCCTGGGATTACAAAAGAGTTGGACACAACTTAGCAACTAAGCACAATTAACAACAAAAAACAAAAAATGTGATGGCTGATTCTTTAATGTCATGCAGCAGATTCCAAGTTACCTTTAATGAAGATGAGCTGATGCACAGTCAGGAAATAAAACTGAATTTTCAAATGGGCCAAAGAAAAATATAACTAAGAAATTTGCCAAAAAACAACAACAAAAAGAATTGCATGGTATCTTCTACAGTTAAATGTAAAGGGTTATCTACTCATGGCCACCAGCTAACTTGGTTTGAGGACTGCACTGTGCCGCACTGTGCTCATATTGAAGCAGCACAACTGTAGATGCCAAAATAATCTCTGAAGCTTGCTTTTTTTTTGTCTTAAATGGCTTCAAAAAATTATATTACAAAAAATGTTATATTACCACTGACATATACATAAGACTATTTGTAACATGTGTAAGTTTTGAAGCCTAACAAAATAAACATACATGAATCTACTATGTGAAAGTACAATTACTTTCCAATATGCTGGCTATTAGCCATATTTTGTTATTTAAACAGGATTAAAACTTCAGTTCTTCAGTCACAAGAGCCACTTTTTCAGCGCTTGGCAGCCACATGTGATTGGCGGCTATTACACCAGACAGCACAGATACAGAACATTCTGACTGCTGCAGAAAGAGTTACAGGACAGGACTTAACAAGGATATTGCTCTATCTGCCTTGTGAATTCCCTTCCTTCTCTGGCATCCTACCTAGATATAACTAATCTGATTAATTTTGTATTTTTCATTTCTTCTTGAGGAAAAAAAACTTTATCACACACTTATGTATCCTTATACAATATATTATTTATTCTGCTTGTTTTTGAACTTTATGGATACTGTTCATTTGAACACATATAATATTTCACTGGATGGCTGTAACACATTCAATCAACAATACTTACTAATTATAATACCATTTGCAAGGCACTCTTCTAGGCAATGTAGATAAAATTATTGAAGAGAAAAGGCAAAAATCCCTGCTCTTACAGAGTTTACATCTTCCAGATAACAGACATGTGCTTTTAATCTTATGTTTTTCCTTTAAACACTGTTCCAGTAAAATAAAGCTGTAATAGAACAGCTGTGTTTAGCAAAAAGATACTTTATCATTTGTAACAGATATTAATATGGACAAACAGACACTGAGCAATGAGTTACTAAAGAAAACTAATAATAGGTATGATGCGTGTTGTGTCAACTAGAGTTTAACAAGTCTGGATTAGATTTGGAGGATAAATCTGCTTTCATTCTGGGTCTTTATCTGTTTTGATTCCACAAAATATCCAGTTTTGAGACATCAAGGACTATAGATAGGTACTCTAACAAATGGAAAACCAAAAGGAACACAGATTCAGTTTCCTAGCAAGGCCCTAAATAAGGGAACCATGAAGAAAGCAGCCAAAGGAAAAGTATTAGAGACCTTTGGGCTGATTTTCCTGACCATACTGAAAGTAAAGCCAACTTTTAATTCTGAGGGACTGTTTTGAAGGACTATTTCTACAGATTAGAATACCCCTGGAACACCGTAGAAGGGGTGGCCAGAACACATGGCCCCCAGCATTCTAAGGAAAGAACAGTACAGAAGTCACATTGCAGTGTTGGGCTAGCCACGTAATTACTACCACATGTGTGATGGCAAAGATGTACTCTTCCCCGACCACAAAGTGAAAGTCATCATCTATTGTGAAATCTACCAAAATATGCTCTTCCCTCTTGATCACTGTGCTCCCAATTTCCCAAAGATATTTCCTATTTCCTTTTTTTGGGGAGACTGCATGGAATTCAACCCAAAGACTCACACCTGAGAAAAACCACTGGTACCTGAGATACTGCTACTTACCAGTTCCGATGGATAAGCCACTGCTATTGGAACGGATGGTCTTAGAATTCAATACTTTCTCTGAGGAAAAATATTCAGTGTAAGCATTGTTTACAGCTAGAGGCAGGAAAAGTGACAAGACTTGGATAGGGACTTAATCTAGGAGATAACTGCTCTCTCTCACACCAGACAACTAATTACTATTTTAGATATAAATATTAGAAGCCAAACACCACTAGCAGCTCTAACTATAATCACTATGTGAAGTAGCAATTCTCCACCTTAACTATTCTTTGGAATTAGCTGGGAAGCTTTAGAAAGTAGTAATGCCTAGGTCCCAATCTAATTGGTCAGGACAATGGGATTTCTAAAAACTCCTCAAGGGATTCTAATGTGCAGTCAAAGTTGAGAACCACTGACCTAAAACAATGAACTTGTAGACCTTTACACAAGCCTTTATAATTTAGTTCATAACAAAGGAATCTTTATGCAGAAAATAGTTACGATTTAATTTTTTAAAGGTGTACTAAATGTTTCTCACAAAAGCATGATTACAGATAAACTAATTAGTGGACGACCAGAAGTAACAAATTCTATGTTAAGGGGGCAGAGCCCAAAGTTTTCATGAGATAGCAAGTGACAAAGCTTAGGAAATAACAATCTTCTGTTCCTCCCATCTGATCACTGTTAGATTACAGAAGTAACTTCTTGAGTGTGACCCTAAGTAACTTAGGTGTGGGTCAATCTTCCGTCAAAGCCATCCTAACCAACACGTGGAACCCTTACCGACAATGAGAATGGTGTGCCAGCCTCGGCAAGACAGGTCTGGGACATGATGCAAAGATCCAAAGATGGGCCGAGGCCATGAAGTGCAGATATCTGAGCCGTGGGGTCTCTCTGTGGGGGTCATTGCCAAGCGACCATTACCACCATTGCCCCAGGCAAAAATGTGATTATCTGTAAGAAATAAATAGCAGAAAGTTGAACGAACACTGGCTTCCCAACTCTTTTGGATTCCCCACCTTTATGCTCTAGAACTAAAAAGATTTTTCGCCCGTTTATTCCCTTGAATAAAGCCTAAACAATTTCTGATGCCACCCAGGTAAAAATGACCATCACTTCTACACACTGCCATCCATTCATTCACTCATTCAATATTTTTGGTCATCCATTCAAGTATTTATTGGGCATCTACTTCATGACAAGCACTGCTTGAGGTGCTGGGAAGATAGCAGTGAACAAAACAAAGTCACTGCCCTTGTAGAACTGACCTTCTAGTGGGGAGAGATTGATTAGTTACTTTAGGTAGTATTAAGTGCTTTGAAGGAAGATCAACAATAAGGAAAAGTGGAAATAAACTATAACAGTGGAGTATCATTTCTTGAGATAGTGTAGTCAGAGAAGTGCTTGCTGATACCAGAGCAGACCTACTGAAGTGAGAGGGAACCAGGTCTATCCGGGGGAAGAGCTTTCCAGGCAGAGAAAACAGCTAAGTACAAAGCTCCATGTAGGTATGGTGAGCATCACAAACACAGAGCAAGAAGTCCTCTGAAGGTGGAGCAAAGTAAAGGAGTGGTGCAGTGGCTACAGAAGAGGTCAGGAGGTGACTGAGGTCTGGGTCATGTAGGCCACTGCAATGACTTTAGTTTTTATTGTTTGAGATAGGAGACCTGTAAAGATATTTAACAGTAGGTATTTAAAAGTATCCCCCAGGTTACCATGAGGAGAACGGACTGCAGGGGCCCAAGGGTGGAAGTAGAGAGATCCGCTGTAGTCATGAACTGATGTAGTAGTGAAGTGGTTGGATATATTCAAAGATAATCTATAGAATTTGCGGTGAGGAATGTGAGGTATAGGACAGAGGTGTTATTTTCTGAAACAGGAAGGCTTCAGGAAGAACGGATTTGAACAAAAAATCAGAAATTTGTTTTGGAACACAGTAAGTTTGTTTGAGATGCTCATTACCTCTTATACAAATCTGGACACTTTTTAATGAAAAGGGGGTGCTATTAACAATTGAGCTCAGACAGGCATGAATCAGGACCAACCTGGGAAGGCTGGGCTATAAAGCCACCTTATCTTTAGACATACTAAGTGAAGAGGCTGTTGAATTAGTGGGTCTGGGAGTCAAGGATGGTAATATAAAGCTATTGGTGCACAAGGGAGGGTTTAAGGTAATAACCTCACTCAGAAAATAAAGGAAGGGAAGAATTGAGCCCTGGACACTTTAAGCTTTAGAGCCAGACACTGCAATGAACAGCAGAGAACCTACCTGACTGCACTCATCTGTTTATGTGTACATCCCCCCAACCCTACTAGACTATGAATTCCCTGAGAACACTTAAGACTTTTTTTTTTTAAGTATAGTTGATTTATAATATTTTATTAGTTTCAGATGTACAACATAGTGACTCAATAGTTTTATAGATTGTATTCCACTTAAATTTACTATAAAATAATAGCTATATGCTCCTATGCTATGCAATATATCCTTGGTGTTTTTTTTGGTGCTTATGTTTTATACATAGCAGTTTGTACTTCTTACTCCCATGCCCCTACATCTAGCTCTTCTCGACTTCTTCCTCCCTGCTGGTAACTACTAGCTTATTCTCACTCTCTCTGTGAGTCTGCTTGTGTTATGTTATACTCATCCATTTGTTTTATTTTTGAATTCCTCATATAAGTGTTTGTCTTCCTTTGACTTATTCCACTAAACCTAATACCCTCTAGGTCCATATGCGTTGTTGTAAATGGCCGTATTTCATTTTTTTAATGGCTGAGTAATATCCCATTCATTGTATATGTATATCATATCTTCTTTATCCAGTCGTCTTTTGGCGGACACTTATGTTGCTTCCATGTCTTGGCTACTGTAAATAGTGTTGCTATGAACACTGGGGTGCATGTATATTTTTGAATTACTCTTTTCCTTTTATTTGGAGATAAGCCCAGGCATGGAATTGCTGGATTACAGTTCTATTTTTACTGAAACTCACTTCCATATTCCCAGGGTCTAAAAGAGGATCTGGAGCATGGTAGGCACACAGTTGATGTCTGCCATGTGAATGAGGCGATCAAGTACAGTTCAGAGAAGCAGAGGAATATACATCAATAGGTAATATGCCAAGTCACAGAATCTAATTCTAAACTCATCATTCTGAAGTTTAACTTGAGAAGTACACAGATGTTTCCTGAAGAAACAATCCCTCTCTAAGGCCCTGTCAGAAAGTGCCACTGAATTTGCTACAGCATTTTTAATTCTCAGTGACACCCTGATTCTAACCTTTCCAGTTATCTAGCATGAACTAACCAGTCTGTTCCCTAAAACCTTTTGTTTTGAGACAAATAACTCTGAAGGCTGGTTCACTTCCTTAAGTATGGTAACAGATCATTTGTCTGACACTATTGCTGGATCTCTCCTGTATAAATACCAGGCACAGTCTGAAAGAAAACAAAGACATCTCTGAGCATGAGCAATAACAACAAAAAAAAGAGTCAACAGATAAGAAAATGAAACGTGTTTTGCTGTTCACCATTTGCCAGAAAGAAGTGGCTATAAAAATCAAGGTGAGACAGGAAGAGAGAAAAAAAGCAGAAGAAAGAGGAAAGGGAGGAAAGAAAGAGGAAAGGGAGGAAAGGGTAGCAGAAGTAACAGCAAGAAGATGCTGAGGAGAAGAAACAGCTGAAAGGAAAGAGAAGAAAATCCCATTAGACCAATTCAGAAGGTTGAGAGACACACAGTATACAGCCTTTCAAGTTTTAGCAATCCCTTATGACCAACCTAGATAGCATGTGGAAAAGCAGACATTACTTTGCCGACTAAGGTCCATCTAGTCAAGGCTATGGTTTTTCCAATAGTCATGTATGGATGTGAGAGTTGGACTGTGAAGAAAGCTGAGCACCGAAGAATTGATGCCTTTGAACTGCGGTGTTGGAGAAGACTCTTGAGAGTCCCTTGGATTGCAAGGAGATCCAACCAGTCCATTCTGATGGAGATCAGCCCTAGGATTTCTTTGGAAGGAGTGGTGCTAACGCTGAAACTCCAGTACTTTGGCCACCTCATGCGAAGGGCTGACTCATTGGAAAAGACCCTGATGCTGGGAGGGATTGGGGGCAGGAGAAGGGGACGACCGAGGATGAGATGGCTGGATGGCATCACGGACTCGATGCATGTGAGTCTGAGTGAACTCCGGGAGTTGGTAATGGACAGGGAGGCCTGGCGTGCTGCGATTCATGGGGTCGCAAAGAGTCAGACGTGACTGAGCAACTGAACTGAACTGAAGGACATCACTGCAGTGCAGTGACCCCAACCTAGGAGCAAGGTCAAGTCATGATGTTCTCCTCTCTAGCCAGGTGGCACCAGTGATAAAGAATCTGCCTGCCAATGCAGGAGACACAAGAGATAGGTTCGACTCCTGGGTCAGGAAGATCCCTGGAGTCAGGAAATGGCAATCCACTTCAGTATTCTTGCCTGGAGAATCCCATGGATAGAAGAGCCTGGTGGGCTACAGTCTGGTGGGTCACAAAGAGTTGGACAAGACTGAGCACACAGGTGCACACACACATTTATCTCTCTAGCTACTCAGCCAACATTTACTAGAACCAACATGGTGCTGGGCAAGGTATAAGTATTTGATAATTCTTAAAACATTGTGCTAAAAAAGTAAAAGTAAAAAAAGTAGGAATTTAAGAGTACTAACTTGCCATTTCCTAGAAATCTAACCTTTTTACAACAATCGCTATGTTGGACACATGAATAGTTAATGAGGTTACATAAAAACATGACCACCAATTTAACACAAATAAAAAAGTAAACATATGACCCAGCTATACATGACCAGTCCACCTCTTTCACATCCCCAAATTAAAATAGACCCATCTGTCCAGCAAGTTTGAAATAATGTCAACAGACTCACCATCAGTAGCAGCAATGGTAAACTCATCACCGCAGGAGACTCTGATCACTTGTTTTCCACCTAAGGGTCCCCCCAGTAGGTTGATTCCTAGACGCTTCTTATAATTTCCAACACCCAGCTGTCCACACTTGTTGCAGCCAAAGGTCAGCAGCCGGCCTCGCTCTGAGAGAGAAGCACAAATAACCAACCACGTACAAATGGGTCATGAAACAGAGAAAAGGCAGACAATGCAGAGTCCCACAGACTAGCTTCTGGTTATTGAGAGTATACAAGTATAAACTGCCACATAACTTCGGACCTAGGGCAGTTAGGGGAACTATGACCAATTAGATAGAGGGAATGACTCAATATTATATATTCTTTTTAAAAAAATAATCGTATTTATTTATGTTTGGCTGGCTGGATCTTCATTGCTGCAATGGCTTTTTCTCTAGCTGTGGCGAGTGTGGGCTTCTCATTGCCATGGCTTCTCTTGTGCAGCACAGGCTCTAGGGCGTGTAGGCTTCAACACCTATACCTACACACAACACCTGCAGCCCAGTAGTTTCAGATCCCAGGCTCTAGAGCCACAGGCTCAGTAGCTGTGGTGCACGGGCTTAGCTGCTCTGTGGCCTGTGGGATCTTCCTCAACCAGGTATGGAACCTGGGTCTCCTGCTTTGGCAGGCAGATTCTTTACCACTGAGCCACCAGGGAAGCCCTATATACTCTACTCTATAGGTGGAAAATGGGTACTATTTAACTTAGAAAACTTACAGATGGTGCTAATTAGAGACAGTACTTGCCAGAAATTATAGGTATGGCATTTTCCTTAAGAAATGTATTGATTATACATTTGTAATGATTACCAATAAAACATTTACTTGAACGCCCAAGTCGTTCACAAGATAATACTTGATGATGGGGAGAAATAAGGAGAATACATTTAGTTAAGAAGAGCTACTTCTTGATAGAATAAAAGAATCTGAAATTCTAAGGCCTGTGCACACAGTTGTAAATCAACTCACCATCAATAGCAGCAGTGTGAGTCTTGCCTGGGGCGATTGTACGAATCTTATAAAAGGACAACTGTTTGGCCAAGGTAAAGGAGGTGGTGTAGGGAACTTCGTGGTATGCCTGGAACAAGATAAGCAGACTCATGAGGTAAAAAATGGAGGGAAAATAGGCTGAAAATATTGTCAGGGTGACCAAAAGGACTTTCAAGCAAATCATGTTATTAAGAAGGTACCAGGTAACTTTTCATCTCCAACAGAATAAAAAAAGAAATAAGTTCAATATGTAATCAGAGAATTTAGTATGAGACTGGACTTTCTGACAATGGAAGTTTTAAACTCCTAAATTAGGGTATGCAAAACATGAACTCTCCATCCCAGAAGGCACCTATATAAGGACAGAATCATTGACATTTGTCTTAGTTATACACTGCGCATAGCTAACAAAAGCAGGGCAAGGAATTAAAGAATCTTGAAGACTCTCTAACCTACTAAGCTATCAGTGTACTGTGACCTAATTTTACCTACAAAGTTCTCAACCTGTTAAAACTCACATCCCCTTAGCATAAAAATAAATCTTGTCACTTAAGATTAATATTTCACAATACAATGCAATAACAAAACCCAAATCAAGTAATGTTAACTCCGAATATGTCTTTTCAAACTACATAGACACCCTCCCAAGACTTGCTCCAAATTTGTACTCTCCCATTTCACNAAAAAAAAGAGTCAACAGATAAGAAAATGAAACGTGTTTTGCTGTTCACCATTTGCCAGAAAGAAGTGGCTATAAAAATCAAGGTGAGACAGGAAGAGAGAAAAAAAGCAGAAGAAAGAGGAAAGGGAGGAAAGAAAGAGGAAAGGGAGGAAAGGGTAGCAGAAGTAACAGCAAGAAGATGCTGAGGAGAAGAAACAGCTGAAAGGAAAGAGAAGAAAATCCCATTAGACCAATTCAGAAGGTTGAGAGACACACAGTATACAGCCTTTCAAGTTTTAGCAATCCCTTATGACCAACCTAGATAGCATGTGGAAAAGCAGACATTACTTTGCCGACTAAGGTCCATCTAGTCAAGGCTATGGTTTTTCCAATAGTCATGTATGGATGTGAGAGTTGGACTGTGAAGAAAGCTGAGCACCGAAGAATTGATGCCTTTGAACTGTGGTGTTGGAGAAGACTCTTGAGAGTCCCTTGGATTGCAAGGAGATCCAACCAGTCCATTCTGATGGAGATCAGCCCTAGGATTTCTTTGGAAGGAGTGGTGCTAACGCTGAAACTCCAGTACTTTGGCCACCTCATGCGAAGGGCTGACTCATTGGAAAAGACCCTGATGCTGGGAGGGATTGGGGGCAGGAGAAGGGGACGACCGAGGATGAGATGGCTGGATGGCATCACGGACTCGATGCATGTGAGTCTGAGTGAACTCCGGGAGTTGGTAATGGACAGGGAGGCCTGGCGTGCTGCGATTCATGGGGTCGCAAAGAGTCAGACGTGACTGAGCAACTGAACTGAACTGAAGGACATCACTGCAGTGCAGTGACCCCAACCTAGGAGCAAGGTCAAGTCATGATGTTCTCCTCTCTAGCCAGGTGGCACCAGTGATAAAGAATCTGCCTGCCAATGCAGGAGACACAAGAGATAGGTTCGACTCCTGGGTCAGGAAGATCCCTGGAGTCAGGAAATGGCAATCCACTTCAGTATTCTTGCCTGGAGAATCCCATGGATAGAAGAGCCTGGTGGGCTACAGTCTGGTGGGTCACAAAGAGTTGGACAAGACTGAGCACACAGGTGCACACACACATTTATCTCTCTAGCTACTCAGCCAACATTTACTAGAACCAACATGGTGCTGGGCAAGGTATAAGTATTTGATAATTCTTAAAACATTGTGCTAAAAAAGTAAAAGTAAAAAAAGTAGGAATTTAAGAGTACTAACTTGCCATTTCCTAGAAATCTAACCTTTTTACAACAATCGCTATGTTGGACACATGAATAGTTAATGAGGTTACATAAAAACATGACCACCAATTTAACACAAATAAAAAAGTAAACATATGACCCAGCTATACATGACCAGTCCACCTCTTTCACATCCCCAAATTAAAATAGACCCATCTGTCCAGCAAGTTTGAAATAATGTCAACAGACTCACCATCAGTAGCAGCAATGGTAAACTCATCACCGCAGGAGACTCTGATCACTTGTTTTCCACCTAAGGGTCCCCCCAGTAGGTTGATTCCTAGACGCTTCTTATAATTTCCAACACCCAGCTGTCCACACTTGTTGCAGCCAAAGGTCAGCAGCCGGCCTCGCTCTGAGAGAGAAGCACAAATAACCAACCACGTACAAATGGGTCATGAAACAGAGAAAAGGCAGACAATGCAGAGTCCCACAGACTAGCTTCTGGTTATTGAGAGTATACAAGTATAAACTGCCACATAACTTCGGACCTAGGGCAGTTAGGGGAACTATGACCAATTAGATAGAGGGAATGACTCAATATTATATATTCTTTTTAAAAAAATAATCGTATTTATTTATGTTTGGCTGGCTGGATCTTCATTGCTGCAATGGCTTTTTCTCTAGCTGTGGCGAGTGTGGGCTTCTCATTGCCATGGCTTCTCTTGTGCAGCACAGGCTCTAGGGCGTGTAGGCTTCAACACCTATACCTACACACAACACCTGCAGCCCAGTAGTTTCAGATCCCAGGCTCTAGAGCCACAGGCTCAGTAGCTGTGGTGCACGGGCTTAGCTGCTCTGTGGCCTGTGGGATCTTCCTCAACCAGGTATGGAACCTGGGTCTCCTGCTTTGGCAGGCAGATTCTTTACCACTGAGCCACCAGGGAAGCCCTATATACTCTACTCTATAGGTGGAAAATGGGTACTATTTAACTTAGAAAACTTACAGATGGTGCTAATTAGAGACAGTACTTGCCAGAAATTATAGGTATGGCATTTTCCTTAAGAAATGTATTGATTATACATTTGTAATGATTACCAATAAAACATTTACTTGAACGCCCAAGTCGTTCACAAGATAATACTTGATGATGGGGAGAAATAAGGAGAATACATTTAGTTAAGAAGAGCTACTTCTTGATAGAATAAAAGAATCTGAAATTCTAAGGCCTGTGCACACAGTTGTAAATCAACTCACCATCAATAGCAGCAGTGTGAGTCTTGCCTGGGGCGATTGTACGAATCTTATAAAAGGACAACTGTTTGGCCAAGGTAAAGGAGGTGGTGTAGGGAACTTCGTGGTATGCCTGGAACAAGATAAGCAGACTCATGAGGTAAAAAATGGAGGGAAAATAGGCTGAAAATATTGTCAGGGTGACCAAAAGGACTTTCAAGCAAATCATGTTATTAAGAAGGTACCAGGTAACTTTTCATCTCCAACAGAATAAAAAAAGAAATAAGTTCAATATGTAATCAGAGAATTTAGTATGAGACTGGACTTTCTGACAATGGAAGTTTTAAACTCCTAAATTAGGGTATGCAAAACATGAACTCTCCATCCCAGAAGGCACCTATATAAGGACAGAATCATTGACATTTGTCTTAGTTATACACTGCGCATAGCTAACAAAAGCAGGGCAAGGAATTAAAGAATCTTGAAGACTCTCTAACCTACTAAGCTATCAGTGTACTGTGACCTAATTTTACCTACAAAGTTCTCAACCTGTTAAAACTCACATCCCCTTAGCATAAAAATAAATCTTGTCACTTAAGATTAATATTTCACAATACAATGCAATAACAAAACCCAAATCAAGTAATGTTAACTCCGAATATGTCTTTTCAAACTACATAGACACCCTCCCAAGACTTGCTCCAAATTTGTACTCTCCCATTTCACAATCAGTACTTTAAAACAGAGATTGCTTAAAATTAATTCCATTTTTTTTTCCATTGAGTCAGCAAACTTGTGTATTAATACGATTCTTTAGAAAAGGACAAAAACTCATACTACCACCAAGAGAGGACTAGGGCTTAATATCAGAGGTGTATTTTATGACATGCTTGAAGGAGATAACAGTAATTACATTTAATAAGCCTGTATAGGATCAGTGATTTGAGAGTAATCTTAAAAACTCTCCTGGGAGGTGATACATGGAAAAATGTTCTTTTCATAATGTTAATTTTCTTGTGTTTATATTTCAGGGACAAGGTAGAATCTGAATTCCATCACTTGATTGTTTATAATCAACTAATTTATTGAGGTATAATGTACTGTACAATACTGTACAGCTTGATATATTTTTCCATAGGTATATAAACATAAAAACTACCCAGATCAAGATACAGACCTTTGCCACCATCCTAGGGTCTCTCCTATCTTTCCTGTTAATGCCTGTACCCCTCCTCCCAGAAGTAACAGAAGTGGTTACTTCTGTAACCACTATTTTGACTTTTGCCATAAGTTAATTTTGCCTTTAAACTTCAAACGATGGGCATCAGTGGGCTTTCTAGGTGGCATTAGTGATAAAGAACCTGCCTGCCAAAGCAGGAGAGGTCAGAGATGTGGGTTTGATCCCTGAGTCAGGAAGATACCCTGGGGGAGGGCATGGCAATCCATTCCAGTATTCTTGCCTGAAGAAGCTCATGGACAGAGGAACCTGGTGGGCTACAGTCCATGGGGTCACAAAGAGTCAGACGTGATTAAAGAGACTTAGCACACACAAACTTCAAATAATGGGTAGCATATAGTATGTATTCTTTTGTGGCTGGCTATCTTTGCTGGACATAGTATCTGTGGAGATCCTCATTTTATTCTTAAGTGGTCAGAAACCAATAATGGCATTTCCAAAGAAATTTCAACCTAGAGAGGTTCTGATGGTTTATTTAGGACACCAAATGGGGTACTCACTTCATGGTTGATGATTCCAGACATGCACTGATTCAGACCCAGTTTGTTGAACTCATTGAGTCCACAAGCTAACACTTTGCCTGACTGGGTCAGCAGAAAAGTCCCATCACAGCCACATTGAACGGCAACAATAATTAAGGCCTTAGGAACATCCACCTGCAAGAAAAAATCAAATTAGAAAAAAAAAAAAAATCTCCCCAACATAACTTGTATTAGGAAAAAATCCTCAAATTCTTTCAAAACTGTGATGTCCTGCATTTAGCAGAATGATTACAGGGAGTTCTATTCTCTTCAGATTTGCCCAGCAGCTTAGAGGCTACTGTTTTCAATAAGGAGCTTAAGTTTTATAATAAAGAGGCAACTGCAGGTCAGCTAAACAGATAGCTCCTGTCAAAGTTTTAGCAACAGGTACTTAGTTACTACTTAGGAACACTTCTCAGAAAACACTGGGGAAGGAGAAGCTTCAATCTATTACTGATTTAGTCCTCTGAGATACATCCCATGATGGTTACAGAACTCAGACCTGTGGAGTCCCAGTCATACAATAAGTGAGGTGACCAAGGATTGAGGCAGCAGCCAAGATGTCTGAAGGCTCAAATCCCTCTGCAGCTAACTAGACAGGGCTAGAGAATGGTGGGGGACATGATGGGTGTACCTGTGAAACCTGAAAACTCAAACCTAACAATACTAGAGCCTTTTCAGGTGAAGAGGAATAGCTATGATTCTACTCAGTGAGAATGGTCCCACAGATATATCAGTTAATTTTTAAAATGTAAATAAACATCTTTAATAGTGAATGGTATAGCTGATTACAGTCGGCCTTCCCGTGAGTGAGCCTGTGTCTCAGGGTGGGAACATGGCCATGCTCTCTTTCAGCTGGTTTCCGCTCCCATGCTGGCTCTGGCAATGCCTGCTTCCACAGTGCTGAGGAATTAGGTATTATGCTTCGTACACTATGACCCCTAAATACAAACAACTACTTCATCTGGTGTCCAGTTGTGGAAGGAGGAAGGGAAATGGCTGTGCCAGGTGAAAGGACAGCATATTGCTTTCTAGCATCTTTCCACGCAGGGTATGTTTAGCTTGATGTAACTTTCTTACTGTATATGCTAATTTCAGTGCTCACTGATGAGCAAGCGATGGCTCCAGAGTGTCCACAGTGGCTACATCATTTCTCAACTTTTCATGATTTAGGCAGATGACAAGACCACAGAGTGCTAAATTAGGAATCCTGGATTGTCAATCTCCCAGATAGGGAATATTTCAGAAAGAAAACACCTTGATATGAGGCGGTAGGGAAGGAGGACTTATTACTGAAGGCTGTGTGACCCAGACAGGCTCTAAGAAGAAGCTGCCTCTGATTTTACCTTTTGTGGTATATAGTAATCCTCTTCTGAATCCAATCCCAGGCGTCCTGAGACACACATGAGAAAGAAAATCATTAATGTGAGGGCTCCCGTCCCAATGAAAATGTTCCCTAAGATTCTCTTTTACTAAATTAACACTTAAATAGAGGCTGCATGACATGTTTGGAGGTGCACAAGCTTGAAGTCAGGCTGTGCCCCTGGGAATAAGTGGAGAGAGTCAAGGCAACACCTACCATATTCACCACAGCCCCAGGAGTAGACTTCTTTGTTTCGTGTCAAAACCACCACATGATTATCTCCACAGGAGACCTGCTCCACTGGATTGCTCAGGAAGAAGTCCAGCTGCATGGGTTCCAAGACTTCAGCACCAGCAACCTTGTCCACCCCCATGCAGCCGTAATAGTCAGATCCAAAGGCATAGAGCTGACCTTCATCTGTGAGAGGAAGGAAAGCAGAACCCACCAAACGAATTACTTGTTTTGTCTAGTGAGAAAGCTGGACAAGACTGGAACGAGGACAACCTCAGACACTGAGCTCATGTGAGATGATTGCAGTAGAGAAATCTGACAGACTGTCTATGAAACCTAGAGTTCTTTGTATTTAGAGGGTCATGCATACTGTTATATAACAGTTTTTTAAAAAATGGTGGGATGATTGTGTTAAAAAGGCTTAAAATTTTAAGCCTATTTTACATCTCTATTTTACAGAGGAAAAAGGAAGCACCAAGCAATCATAAAGTGAATAATGGTAAGACCAAAACTAAATTTTAGCTCCTGATTCCTGATTTAGTATTATCTAACCTGACTAGGTAGTGAGGTTATTCCTCCCTAGCCCCCTCAAAATGGGACGGACAATATATTTCTCCTGGTCCCACCACTTTTGTTACTCACCTGCTTTCTCCTTGCTCATCACTCCTGTAATGCTATATCAAGTTGGGCATGTTGCTATTAAAGTGTCTATTTGCTCACTGTCTTTGGTTCTTTGGAGTCTTGTCTTTTGTGTAAAATCCCAGCTAAAACTGCATAGAATTAAGTACAAAACTCCACCTAAAATGCACCTGGGTGCGTTCTGCTGCTGGCTTACCTGTTACACAGACAGTGAAATCATCACCACATGACACCTGACGGATAGCTTTGCCTTGCAACTTTTCTACGTGCTTTGGCTGTCGGTAGGAGGCTCTGTCGCCATGGCCCAGCTGACCATGGAGTTTAGTACCCCCTTGCATGTTCTGTGAAATAAACAAGTCTTGTGAAGTTTTAAACTTTTCATGTGAAAGCAAATCTTTAACATCACTTCTTATCAAGAAAAACAGTAGGAAAAAGAACCAGCTGATAATTAAGAAACGAAAACAAAAAGGTAAGGGCACTCAATCTTTTAATGACAGACAGTAAAAATCCCCTGCCAACAGATAAAGGTTTTTAAAAACCTTATCAGGACTTAAAAATCTTATCAGGACTTAAAAGGACACATTCCCAATTCTGTCTTCTTCCTCCAAGTCTAATTATGGGTGGTGATGAAAACAATGTCTTTATATAGTTTAGCTTGACTTTTTTCTATAGGAGGACAGGCTCTTGGAAATCCTTACAAAAGTTTTTACAAATTTTGGTCACAGGGGGGCTTCCCTGGTGGCTCAGCTGGTAAAGAATCTGCCTGCAATGTGGGAGACCTGGGTTCGATCCCTGGGTTGGGAAGATCCTCTGGAGAAGGGGAAAAACTACCGACTCCAATATTCTGGCCTAGAGAATTTCATGTACTGTATAGTCCATGGGGGTCACAGAGTTGGACACAACAGCATCTTTCACTCCCTGAAATATGCGAGTCATGAGGAATCTGGCTACAATGAAGAGGTTGCTAGAAGGCACTGACAATAGTCCTAAATGACTTCCCAGCAGTTTTAGAGAGGTGAGACATTCTTCCCATTTAATAGCTCAGCTGTAAGGCCTTCTATAAATGTTTTTTAAGGCACTAATTTCACTCTACCTCTAGAAGTACCTCCAGAAGCTAGTCTTCAAGTGAGAGGATTTTTGGAAATAACAGCAAGCTAAAACTCTATTAACAGAGGTCAAATCACTCATTCTTTCTCTCAACCAATAGTTGAGTGTCTACTCTGTCACATGCTGGGGATAAAGCCTGTCCTCTTGGAGAATTTACCTGAAACTACTGGAAAAAATGAGCTCCCTCCAGAAGGAGGAAGAGTGGGAAGAACTGAGGTTCTAAGACAGATTGGGTAATGAAAAAGCATGAAGTCAGCCTAAGAAGGCACAGCTGAAGAGACAGGAGGGAAGCCAAGAGAACACGCTCCCGTGGAAGCCAAGAGAGGACAAGGCTTCCTGCAAGAAGGAAAAGTGACCAACATGTTAATACGAGAGGTCAAGTAAGGACTCAAGGGCACCTATCTGTTTTGTTTTCATAATTTAGAGGTTATTTTGTCAAGAGTAGTTTCAATTGACTGGCAGGTGAATGAGGAATGAGTGGGAGATAAGAAAAGAGACAGCAAAAATATGCAATACGTTCAAGACGAGAGAGAAGGTAGAATCTAGAGGGGAACAAAGGAAAATTCTACTCAAGATATACCATCTTCAATTACTGATGGAGGTCTTCGAATTTTCCTGACATGGTACACTACTTCATTTATTTACAAAGCTACTTCACAGATATAGGTGCTCTGAAATGCATGGTAATAGAACAGAGTAAACAAGTGACTTTCTGAAGTCACCCATCTGTAAATGAGAATCCAGTCTCTTGAGTCCGAGCCTTTTAATTCTTTCTCTCCTTTTCTCGCTCTCTCCTTCCTTCCTTCCTTCATTCAAAAAACACTTAAAAGCGATCTAATGTGTACCAGGCACTTGGGATACATCAGTGAACTAAACAGAAAAAAATCCCTCCTCTCAAAAGAGCTTATACTCCATCATCTTATGCTGCCACTTCTGCAGCACATACTCAACCAACAAAACTCTTATACATCCTGGGCCCAGTGAGGTGCATGTCATTGTTCTAAAGTATGTAGCTTTCACTTACCACCCAAGTGTACAGTTCCTTCTCCACCGTGACCACAGCAAAGTGGGTATTCCCTGCACACACCTGCCGGGCACTACAGCCACTCTTGATGACATCCAGTTTCTGGGGAGTGGACTTCCCACCACCCCAGACATAGACTTCACTTGTTCGGGATGTTACCACAGCAATGGGTGCTTCAGTCACAGTGCTTGACCTGCCAACAACCCCCAGAACAAAGGCACATTTAACATAAAAATTATATCAAAGAAAAATGCTTTCAGTCTGTTCCCTGAGTAGAACTGCCAATTATGGTATGAGAAAGTATGTTCTTTCTCGACAACTTACTCTAACCCTCTATCACCGCAGGCTTTGCAATTCTTGCCTCAGGGCTTCATCACAGCCCAGCCAGATCAGATACTAGTCTGATCCAAAACACCTACACTTTTCAACTTTTCAACATTCATCACGATAATGATGTCCACTTTGGTAAGAGGGTGAAATTACAGCTTTCTTTTCCTCTGAAACGACTATTTGATATTTAAATGGATGCTGGGCTTCTGAAAGGATGCCAAAGGCTTCTTACTGGGATCAAACAATGTTCAGACCCAAAAAAGAAAGACCCCCTGGTGGTAATTTAAGATATATTACTTTTTCAAGAGTCTCCTGAGCATTACCTTGGTCTCTTTGTAGGTGCATTAAGCAGTGTGACTTTTTCCTCCATCTCTCTACCAAAAGAAAAGCAAAGATACATGAGAGAAATAATAGGTTCTATATTGTACCAGTGTCTCTTTAAAACCTTTCACAGACTTAATCTTCTGTAAACCATATGCCTCACAGGATGCTATAATACTTTTAGCAAAGTACTTCGATACAACTCAAACAGTTATACAGGCCTAGCATTAGACAATTCATTAACCACAATGAGGCCAGCAGTCTGAGATCATTTGTTTTCTATCTCTGAGGAATGTTCTAGGCTGCACCAGAGAGCCTTGAGAACTTCTTTCTGATGCACATTTTAGGAACCTGCTAACATCTCCATCTAGTCTGCCCAGTGACTCCCTAAACTCAATATTTCTAAAGCTCAACTCATTATCTTTCTCGCAATACAGCTTTTCTTTCTCACTCTCCTGATTCTGTAACCAGCACCTTCAATCCTCCCAGTGAATTAGGCTTAAAACTTCAGCAATTTTGGATTCAGCTGTCTTTTCTTCAATATTCAAATTCTACAGATTCTACGTGTACAATGTCCTTCATCCTCACCTGTCCTTCCCAGTCTCACCACCTTAGCTCTGGGCAACTTTACTTCCCAACTAGGCTTTTCAGTTCAGTTCAGTCGTGTCCAACTCTTTGCAATCCCATGGACTACAGCACACTAGGCTTCCCTGTTCATCAGCAACTCCTGGAGCTTGCTTAAACTCATTTCCATCAAGTCAGTGAGGCCATCCAACCATCTTACTCTCTGTTATCCCTTTCTCCTCCTGCCTTCAGTCTTTTAACCTTTCAATCCTTCAACCCCAGCATCAGGGTCTTTTCCAATGAGTCAGTTCTTCGCATCAGGTGGCCAAAGTATTGGAGCTTCAGCTTCAGCATCAATCCTTCTAACGAATATTCAGGACTGATTTTCTTTAAGATTGACTGGTTTGATCTCCTTGCCATCCAAGGGACTCTCAAGAATCTTCTCCAACACCACAGTTCAAAAGCAGCAATTCTTCAGTGCTCAGCTTTCTTTACGGTCCAATTCTCACAGCCATACAACTAGGATATGGTCCAACTGTCACATCCATACAACTGTCCAACTGGGCTGTAGTAGCACCTAATTGGTCTCACCAAAGTTTCAATCCACTTTATTCAGTCCTGCACTGACTTAACACTGATATTAGTACTGCTAAATAACTTTTCCTAAGGTTCTATCTCTCATCACATGAATCGCCCTCTCAAATATCCAACACTTCCATACAATTCCCTGAATACAGTACAAATTCCTTCATCTGGCATTCAAGATCTCTACCTACTTTTCCAGGGTTCCTTCCTTCAGTTCCCAGGTTTTAGCTCAGGGTTCCCATTCTGCCTAAACCAGAAAAGATCAATTTAACACAACAGAATAAAAGTACTGACCAAAGAATAGAGATTATGGAATTAGCTATACACTTAGTGTATCCAAGGGCAAGATTTGAAAAAGAGAACAGTACAGGTCTGAATGTTGGGAAGATTCACAAAGAACTGGCAGAGGAAGGAATTAGTAAGGCAAAAATAGTGTAAGAGGATGAAACAGAGACTAGGATATTAAAGAAGCATAAAGAACATCTTTTCCTTTGAGCTAGAGTTTGAAGCCTCCTACAGAAAGTGAGGGATAAAGGGCCTTCCTTCTACCTCTAGAGACCTCTAATACTGAATAAATCTCAGAAAATAACCTGTGGGGAATCAGTCCAACTTGACTACGGGAAATGGGCAAAAGGTATCTAAAAAGAACCCCTCCAATTACAACCTATCATCTAAACAAGTGAACTAAAAAGCTATGGCCCAGTCCAGTCCTACACTCCTATCCAACAACTGTTGAGCACCTTGTGCCAGGCCCAGGGCTGAGCCCTTTATACGCATTGCCTCCTTCAATCCTCAGCCTACTTCACCTCATAGAGAAGAAAACTAAGGGTCAGAGATGTTAAATAACTTGACAAAGACAGTGACAGAACTCAGATACAAACGTAAGGATGACTGAGTAGACAGCCCTCCTCTCTTAATTACTACACTCTCATGCCCAAACTCTAGAGTAGAACTCACAGAAAATGGGGGGGTCTAGGGCCTCATCAGGACCCATTCAGAACAAACTAGCAGGGGCGAGGGAGGCTGAAGTCGAGCGATGAAAACGGAGATGCTGTAAGAAAATAGCACCAGAGTGGCCAGGTCAGGAAGCATCACCCTCTCTTTGTGGTACTCTGGTCAGGCCTATATAGTCAGTTGACCACCTACAGAAAGACAATGAAGCGACTTCTTTGTTCTTTACCTTCTGCGTTTCCTGAGAAGGGGTCTATCCAGAAGTTCATCTGCAGTGGGTCTCTGCTCAGGATCCTTAAAAGTACCAATAAGTTAGTTTTAACTTAAAGGAAAAGGGCAAAATGAGATCTAAAGAGGCATTTTACTTTTTCTTAGAAGGCTGTAGGTTTGCTATTCAGAGACCACATATACATCATCCTTTTTATTTCAAAAACCTATTATGTCACATTCTATGCTTCATGCTCATTATCATCAGCACTTACATGTGAGACTGAGAATGCACCTTCCTCACTGGTTTTAACTGTTAGGGTAGTGGTTCTCAAATTTCAATATATATAAAACATAAGAATCTCCTGGAGTACCTGTTACAAATAAAGATTTCTGGGCTTTATTCACAGAAATTCTGATCCAGAAGGTCTGGGGTAGGGCCCAGGAATCTTCATTTTCTTCTTGTAAAACCTGCCTGCCCCCTGGCGATTCTTATGCCTGTGGTTCCTGGACTACCTCTGAGTAATACTGACCTAGAGCTACACTGCAAGGCAACTGTGGCATTTAGAACTATATACAGTCTGTGCATCATGAATTCTAAATTACCTCTTATTTTATACAGTTTATAAAAATTAATCTTGATTATAAAAAATGGAGCACAATTTCACAAACTAATAAAGGAAGAATTTGTTGGCTGAAGCACACAGCTCACATGAATTGCCAATGCTTATTCCTCTGAATCGACTTCCTTGGTGGCTCAGAAGGTAAAAAGTCTACCTGCAACGCAAGAGACCTGGGTTTGGTCCCTGGGTTGGGAAGATCCTCTGGAGAAGGGAATGGCTACCCACTCCAGTATTCTGGCCTGGAGAAGTCCATGGACAGAGGAGCCTGGAGGGCTACAGTCCATGTGGTCGCAAAGAGGTAGACACGACTGACACTTTCACTTTTCATTCACCTGAATACAGCCACAAATACATCCTACCCTGGGGACGTGGATGTGGTTTTGTGCAAGGTCCTCTGTGCCATACTCCAGATACTAAGGCTGGAAGGGAAAACAGTGAACTGAAATCAGTATGCAAATCACACTTACCTGGTCAAGGCATGCATGGACCATTTGGATCAGTTCCAAAGAGTACTGGCTAGAATCAACTTCCATGGCCCGGATGCCTTGTACAATCTTCACGCACAAGTTGAGTGGATTCTATGAGAAAATGATTATTGTATTGTCCTTGGTTATATAAAGATGGCATCACAATCTACCAGGAGAGGCTTTGAGATGTCTGTGATGATCATATAAAGAAATGGTAACAGCTGTAAATTAGGTCTGACTTCTTTTTACAACTATTAGTATACTTCACTAAGAAATGGCTGGAGATACACTACTATTATCAGAGAGAATGAAACCAACTGGCCAACACAGAGGTATGACTATGTGACCAACAGAATAATACTCAGAGTATATTATAATCTGACCCCTCAAATGTCTCCCAAGGAAAAGGAAAGCAAAGTTAGCTATGCTTCTTGGCTCTAAGTATCTCCTTTGCCAACTAATTTGCCTCCTGACTGAGATATCCTAATAATGGTCAGGTGATACTGTGCTGCAAAAGACAAGGCAATGAATAATAAGTTGACAGTGATAAGAAATTATTATAACAATGCCACCACCACCTTTACTGAGAGATCACTACGTAACATAAGTTGCACATATGTTTTTTAACTCTTGTAAACACCACACAAGGTTATCATCACCAATTCAGGGATGTAAAGTAACCTGCCCAAGACCAAACAAACAGTTTAAAAAAAAAAAAAAAAAAAGGAGCGATAATTCCAACCAAAGTCTGTTTGACTCCAAAACTCATTTTCCTTCCACTATATTAAGAAAATAAACTTCAAGACTTAGAAAAATAAACAGGTCTCATAAAAGGCCAAAGAACTCTGCATTATCTTACATTTGCATTTTCATATACATTAGAAGAGCAGCTCTGTAAGGGGAATATGTATCTTTTCCCTTGTTACTGACAAAATAGAGAATCAAAGAGATGAGGTGATTTGCCTAAGTTCTCACATCTGGTTTGTAGAGGATAATGGATGTGAATCCACTTGTGCTACTCAAATTGTGGTCCATGAACGAGCATGAGAATCTTCTGGGAGTCTTTCAGAAGTGTAGAATATCAGGACTAGATCTAGACACACTAAAATAGAGTCTGCATTTTAACAAGATGCCCAAGTGATTTCCTATGTATATTAAAGCTTGAGAAGCACTACTTAATACTAGGCTTTACTTTAAGAAGAAAAGAGACTTAAAGGTATTCATTGTTTATAAAACAGTAAGTTTTTTGTAAAACTAAGTCAGTGTGTAAGCTTTCACAAAAAAGACCAACCCACTTTAATGAGTATTATATAATTTGCCTTAGCTTTTATAAAATGATATAGCTGAAGTATAAGAAATGAAATGGCTTATCCAAACCTCTGTATCACACAGTTGATCCTAGAGTCAGTTTTAAAATTATAGTCAATGGATTCAAGGCATGCTCATACTACTTGATTATGCCTATTTTTCAATGGGGAATTCAAGCTGGAAATAAATCTTGTCTGTAGTACTGTACAATACACTACTAAGCCAGTACCTGACATTGGTTATTATTTTACCTACAGCTGATTTCTGTTCAAGAAGTTAGAAGCTCAGGGATAAATGAAGTTGATTCTCTCAACCAAGTTGTACCCTTTGCAAGGACAATGTAGGGATAATACATCAACTTACTGTAGCATCAAATGTTCTCTTCAGTGTAAGTAATTCAAAAATGACACAGCCTACTGCCCAGATATCAGACTTGAAATTGTATTTTACTCCTTGGCAGAGCTCTGGAGACATATAATACGGCGTTCCCACAAGCTGAACAACAAAGAAAGCAATCAAAAATTGACTTCTTTTCTGAGGTAACTATATTAATAGTTTAACAACTAAATTAAATTTCCCAGGAGTTAGCGATAACTATAGAACATTCATCAGCCTATCCCAAAACATTCCCATCAAACAGCATATCCCATCATCATTCTGAGCTGATGCCACTCTGGGGAGAAATCTTATTCATATCAAATGTCCTGGGCCAGTTATAAAGAGACAATCTCTGTGGTGAAGACCTGTGGTAACTTGGAAGGCAGAACAGCTCTGTAATTCCTGGATCATGGAAGATCCAGGCATTCAAGGACCACTGAAGACTTCACAGACCTGGAAAAAGCATACTTGGTAAAAGTTCACCAATGGGAAAAAAAAATACAAAAACTGGCAGCGGGAGATGGTAACTGAATAAAGGGGTTTAAAAGTCCTAAGTGAAACACACAGTAGTGAAACTCTGTGAAGAACTCAATTTAACATTTGTAATACTACCAGTGAACTTCTTCCAAATGCAAAAAGATCTTCTGAGTTCAAGAATGTGTTGGAAAGAAATAAACATCCTAAATGGAGGTCATGTCTCTCCCAAGATGAGAGACAATGAGTACACAAGAAATTCCAGTAACACTGATAGCCATCTTTAATAAGGAAAACAAAGCAATTTTTCAGACGGCTTACATGGCATTTATTTTATTGGGTTATTCTTGATAAGAAAAATCCATGCAAGGGCATGATGACTTCCTCAGAAACTCAATATAGCAACATTATACAAGCAGACTGAGTCCCTGAAGCAGACTCCCAACCCTGGCTATCAGTACCCTTGGATGTTTCTAGATTGCTTGCAGGGATATCTCAATATTACCAAAAAAAAAAAAAATCAGGACAAAATTAATTTTAGTAACTTACATTTACAAGTTCTGACAGAGCACTGTGAAACCAGAAGAGTAATAATTGGGTTTTATAAGTCCTAAAAGGATCGGATCACTATCGTCAGAGATCAATTTATGTCTACTCTTTACCAATGGTCTTTCATAGCATCAGGTGAGAAGGGAGCCCTGTGGTGTAGACTGTGTATCATATTAAGGCTGAGATTGTTTTCTGGGCATCAGCCTTTATTTGTAATATAGGGTTTCTGAACCAGAAAAAATTCAAAGGAAACACAAGAGACGTCTAACATTTGAAGCTCAAAACATTAAATGAGAGATAAAGTGAGATCTACTAAAGATCCTAAGCTGGAAAAAATGGTAAAGCATTTTATTGCTTTTAGAAAAGTCTTTAGTTAGGGTTGGAAAGGGCAATGATGTTTGAGCTGTTATGCGGACAATGGCTCTTAAAAAAATACCCGAGCAGGTAAATTAGTGGGTCTAGAACAAAGACTCTTTTTATAAGTATGACTTATAAAAGACTTGCTTTATAAGCATGAAGAACTTACAAAAACATCGAGAAAAAGCATGCAAGATTTAGGGGGTATAGTTATATCTCAAGGTACAAGAAAGGAAAAGAAAAAAAGAAAAGTCAAGGGGGGAATTCTCTGGTGGTCCAGTGGTTATTAGGACTTTACTTAAGGTCCCTCATGCTGTGTAGCACCACTAAATTTTAAAAAAAAATTAAAAAATTAAAAAGCCTAACTGAGTTAATGATAACACATACTTACTGTCTCAGCCATGGAATACTCAGAATTCAGTTTCTTTGCTAGGCCATAATCTCCAAGTTTTATCAGATTTGCCTTGGTCAGAAAAATATTTAATGTCTTTATATCCCTGGGGAAAAAATGCTGTATATTAAATCCATACACTAAACTGTTTTATCTCATCTACCTTCCCGCCCAAAATTAGTACAAAATAAAAGAGTGTGTTACCACTGTTCAGGCTATTATGGAATCCAAAAGAGTGTTCATTATTTTCTCATACATTTTAACACTGAGAAGGGAACTTGGGGGAGTAGAGGCAGAGAATTACTTCATCCTCCAAGGATTCACAGCACAGGTACATGCCCCCAAATACTGAAGTCATTAGGAAAAGTTGAAAGGCCAGATTAAAAAAAGCACCCTAGGTAATTCCTATAAGGCACACTGCCTCTTCAACTACCACTGGTGCCTTGAATTAAGTAATATTCAGGCAATTTTAACACTGAGTTTTATCAAAAGTTTCAAATCTGTTAAGGCAAGAGAAGCACATCCCAGCAGCAAAATGATTAGGTCATACAGATCACCTAAATAAAATCACCAGCTATCTTTCTAAAGATGAACTGACCATTTGTAACACAAATAAACTGTGCCTGGTTCACACTGTACCTCCTTCATTGAAAGATGTGAAAAAGTCAGAACAATATCTTTGATTATTTTCAAAAATAAAACAATATACAACTGTAGCCACTCAACAACTATCAAGAACTATATGTTAAATGGAAAAACCAATAAAAAAGAAAACTAGTGTATTAATATTAACCTCTAGCAGTAGTCCATGACTCATTTAAGGGTATAATGAAGTGGAAATGTTCTTATAAAGGTTCTCTCCTATAGCTAGAAGTGAATAGAAAGCTGTTTCCCCCGGTCAAGATCTGGTAAAACTGCATAATTAACTGTAAAACAATGAATAAACTTTTTACTTAAATTAAAAACAAATGCCAATTTTATTGCTCAGAGAAAACATTTACTGTGAATTCCAACTAGTCTAATATGACTTTTATAGTGGTCTTCTAGGCTGTACTGATGAATTAATGAACTCACCTCTAAAACAAAGAGATGACTGAGCAGTACTAAGCTACTGAGGAGACTCTTCCTAGGTCACAAACAGTTTAACTTCAGGAAGTGAAGATAATGCCCCTCATTACTCACTCTTTCCTTCCTAAATCATTATCAACGGAAAAGCCTTGACTGTTTAATCAAGAAAATAATAGTGCTGATGGGAGGTACCCAAGGTGGGGGTTGGACTGATAGAAAAGAATCCATCTCATATTCTTCCACTTATTACCTATGAAGGATCCCAGCTTTATGGATACAGCTCACAGCTGAAACAATCTGAAATAGGTACCATACCACCATCTGCAGAGAAAAAATAAATTATACTTGGACTGGAAACAAACAAAAAAATACCATTTAAATAAACACACGCACGCGCACACACACGCAACAAAGAAAACTGCAACTAGAGGTTATGATTCAACATGACTTGACATTTCTTGCTTGTAGGTTGAGTAGGCAAAGAAAAGTGGTAGGGGTAAAAAAAAAAATAGCAGATTATCATAAAATAGTTTGAATGTTGTTATAAAATATAGTATGGTGAAGCAGACTTGTGGAAAGAAATCCAGGAAGAATGCAAAGGTAGAGAAAACTGGGCATACCAGTATGCAGTAATAGAACCGGGAAAGAAAGCCCATAGAGAATCATGATGTGGAGGTAAACCGTTTAGGAAGCAGCTATAGACAGCTTCCTTGTTAGAGGTTTCCTTTCTCATGAATATCAATCAGAGCCTGGAAGAAGTATGAACAAAAGGAAAAAAACACTCTTCATTGTTGGAAGAGTAAACACAGAACTAGAATGCAAGAATCACAATACAATTCTAGCTTCCTTTCACAGAAATATGAATTACCTCTTCCTCAAACAACTTGTCCTTCTGACGAAGGATTTTATCATACAGGTTCCCTCCTGCAATTAAATAAGAAACAGGTTTGAATTGCTTAACAGAGATCAAAGCTACTAGGATTTTAACAGGTGACACAGTAAGTAAAATATTCTGCACGTGTGTGTGCATGCTCAATCACGTCTGACTCTGAGACCCCATGGACTGTGTCCCGCCAGGCTCCTCTGTTCATGGGCTTCTCCAGGCAAGAATACTGGAGTAGGTTGGATTTCCTCCTCCAGGGGATCTTCCTGACCCAGGGATCAAACCCACATCTCCCGCATGGGTAGGTGGATTCTTTACCACCAAGCCACCTTGTTCTGCTTCCTTTTAAAAGATATCCCCTCTTCCTTCCAGCTCTTCACATGGGTACAAAACTTTCAAACTGTCAAGGACTCTATCTGAAATATTCTCCGAAGATTCCCCTCCCTAATAGAAGAGATTCAGTATGAAAATGGAAAGTACAACATTTTTAGAAAATATAAAAATAAAGACCATTTCTCTAGTACCCTAATTTATGAAAGTACTTTGAAAGTCTTCAAAATCGATGACTTTCTTTTCCAAAACTCCTATTAAAGGAATCTGCAATAATTTGGTAACAACTTCCACAGTCTATTAGAAGATTTGGGTTATACTTGTGAGGCTATGTTTTACAAAAATAGGTATATATCACCATCAACTTCTTTTTCTTTCCACTTCACACTGAAAAGGTTTCCCAAAATTTAGAGTAGACTCGAGATTGCTTTCAATTATTACTCCCTTTACTAACTCATTCCTTCAGAGCAAGTCTGAATTTCCTTCTCCTCTTTATTATCAGGTGACACAGATGGCAAATGATGATGGTTCGTTTTATTTCCTGTCTGCAGGTATAACTTACACTGTAGTCCTAGTTAAGTTTCACAACTTCTTCACAATTTAATAACTCGAAAGTTTCAATAAATGTACCATCCGTTCTAGTTCCTCCTAACCACAAAGGAAGTTAAGAGGCCTCTGCTACTTCAAAAATCTCTAATATAATTTCA
Organism: Neotragus moschatus; assembly: GCA_006410615.1. Lineage (NCBI taxonomy): Eukaryota > Metazoa > Chordata > Mammalia > Artiodactyla > Bovidae > Neotragus > Neotragus moschatus. The sequence goes on along the minus strand of SJYA01001474.1, from coordinate 12,030 downwards.
TACATTTGGGGTTGAAAACAATCACGATACACAAAAATCTAGCAAATAAATGACAAATCTAGGAGCTCTCTCTTAGAGACTTAAATGAAGAATATGCTTGGACCATTTTAGCATTTAGCTCAAGAATGGGCTTTGGGCGTTCTCTTAGGTAACAACAAGTTAGTACAAAATCTATCAAAAATTTGCTACTTATCAAGAACTACTGTAAAATAGTACACTTTCCTGTAAAATAGAAATGTTAAAGTTGATAGGGCTTTATATATTCATTTAATGCAATAAACCTACTGCTACTTATTGGCAAACTTACTTAAGATGAGGAGGCTGAGGCACAGAGAAGTAGTCTGTGCAAGATTATAGAGATTAAAAAGTAGTGAAGCTTAGGATACGGGTTCAGAGTCTATTTTTTAACAAATAGGCTATACGGCTTTTTTTTTTTTTTTAAACAAGCAAAAGTGTTCAAAGAAATAATTTTCAGTCAGCTATGGTCTTCAGACCACTTTTCAGTAAGACAGCTTTAGCTAAAATCATTATAAATAAATATCACCTACAAAATTTCACTATCTAGTGTCAAACCATGCTATGCTTCTAATGCCTGTCATTTCACAAGGGAAAAAACCTTGAAAAATAAGTGTAAAATTCAACTGAACAAATAGTTTGAAGATGGAATTATNCACTTTTCAGTAAGACAGCTTTAGCTAAAATCATTATAAATAAATATCACCTACAAAATTTCACTATCTAGTGTCAAACCATGCTATGCTTCTAATGCCTGTCATTTCACAAGGGAAAAAACCTTGAAAAATAAGTGTAAAATTCAACTGAACAAATAGTTTGAAGATGGAATTATCATCACAAAGCAAAATTTGAGTATGCAGGGGGAAAATCCCTCCCCTCATTTTGTAGATCACTTCAAAACTCTTCAGGGCCTGAACTATTTCTCTTAAACTCTAGCAGTCCATTTAAAGTTCTTATTCTTTGTCAATAAGGATCTTATTTTTCTCTCCCCGTCAAGGTAAGTATAAGCAAAGGAATGTCTTGCTGGAGGAAGTCCCACTGAACTCTACCTTACCATTACAATATTCCAGCTCAATCAGCAGGGTGGTATTATCCATGAAGTGGTTGTAGTAGGCAATGATGTTGTCATGCTGCAGCAGCGCCAGAATAACTATCTCATTCAAGGCATCACGACGTTCCTTCTCAGAGAGTCGGGTCAAATCAACTTCCTTCCACACGACCAATGAGTCATCCTGTAACACAGCAACAGAGGTATCGTGCTTTCCTCGAGCCTGGCAGAGAATGAATCCACACCCGGATCTCTGAGCCTAGAAAGAAAACTTCCTAAATGGGCAGAAACTGACTCCTTTTTCTCCTTTAAATAAAACATGAAGAGATTTAAAAAATTCTGCATACAATTGAGCATCAAAATTTATTGCAGGTCTAGGGAAAGCATTAAAATGTTATGTTGTTTCTACATTTAATTTACATAATGTCAATTCCAGGTAAAAAATATGGCATGGGGGTAGATCTCAGGGTTTCTATTGAGGGACATTATGAAAGACTGCTAGTCACAATAAGGATTGTAGTATGGTTAGACTATTGGAAAAACAGAGAACTAGAGAGTGGTTATTTATGGCTGCTATTTCTTGTAAAACAGACATGTTAAAATTGCTTCTGACTTTATACAGATTTCTCTAGTGGTTTTCACTTACTCTTTCTAGATAAGAATAAGTCATGTCTAAGGGCTCTGACTCGATGGACATGAGTTTGAGTGAAGTCTGGGAGTTGGTGATGGACAGGGAGGCCTGGACTGCTGCGATTCATGGGGTCGCAAAGAGTCGGACACGACTGAGTGACTGAACTGAACTGAAGGGCTCTGAGTTCACTTTCCTTACTCTGTCACGTTCTGTGACTCTGTTTTCTCCTGCAATTTTGTTATCACATGTTTTCTTCTATTCATGAAGACTTACCTGCAGCTCCTAATATTCACTCCATTTTATAACACCTCTAATTTACTGATGTTGTTTCCCAGCTCAGAAGCATCCCCCACCTAAATAACCCTCCCTGTCCTTTAGGATGGCTGTGCTGGGCCTTTGAAACTTCAGCAAAAGATCAATGAACCTTCTACTGTGCACTCCCTTAATTCCCTTCCGCTGAAATAAATGTCCATTCTTTTACACTTATATACACATACAACTTAAATGCTATTTGCTACTAACAAGACTAACATGTCTTCCTACTGAAATATATGCTTCTTGAGGGAAGAATTTGCTTCTAATTAAACTGTGGTAAACTCACAAAAGTAATAAACATTTGATGTTATGGATAATGCTATGCAATTTTGGGGAAAGCGTAATCAAACTTAACTTAAAACAACCTTGGTAATCAAGTTCAACGCAATAATCATAGAAAGGCATGGACAAGCAGATGTGACCCTCTATTCCAGCCCAGGATTTGCTTCTAATTTAAGTGAGCGAGTCACTTAAATATACTACCTTAGTTTCTTCAATTATAAAAACAGGAATACCAAAGCACATCTCCTCATTCTCATGAGAATACTAACAGTAACTCATAATACATTAATCTTGCAATCACCTCTCTCCTCATCCATCTTTTAGACTTAAAAGCACTTGGAACACACACCAGACCTGCAAGACAGATCACTGATAGAATCTCATCTTCAGCAACCCCACACTGATGAACTATTCTGAAAGTAGAGTTTTAAGACTTTAGTGATCAAAGATGATCCATTTTGGAAGTAGACTCTCCACTCTAGGGTTTTAATCAGTATACATTCTGAACTGGAGATCAGCAATTCAAGAATCTCTTCAAAGGATGTGTATGTGTGCAATAATGGATAGGCGGGAAGGTACCTTTACGTTAAGTTCTCAAAGAAGTCCTTTATCCCTCTGAAGTTAAGAACGAATGGTTTAAAATATACCAAAAAAAAAAAAAAAGTATTTCCCAGGCATAGACGCTGCTGGATCATCATTGATGAAGAAGCCCACACGCTACAATCTTACCAATGACGTTCAAGAAAAATCCCCGAGTGTTTATATCTGAGCTTACAGATTTGGCAAAGCCAGTTGAGCTGCCGCGGATGTGCGAATTTTCAAGCTGTACCCATCTCTCCACCTCGGCCTTGGAGAGATGTACGGCATGAAAGGAAGTTAGTTTTGACAATACTCCCCCTTCATATACTACTTTAACTCACAGTCTCCAAAGTATCCTCCTTCAATGATCAAAATAACCTTAAAAAATATTACTTTTACGGTACATTGCTATTTCTAACTCCAATTTACAGGCGGGAAAACTAAGGCTCAGAGAAGGTTCAACGCCTTGCTCAGTCCCCAGGGTAAACAAAAACGGCCGGTTAGAAAAACCAGTGCTGTTACGAACTCCTAGTACCGGAGCGGTGAGGACCGCCAGACAGACACCCCTGCGGGACCCGATCGCTGAGCGAGGACGCGGCGGGGGNTTAATGATGGTCTGCTTATACTGTGCTTGTATTTAAGCAAACCTCTTTTTCACATCCAATCTGATCCAAAGTAACACAGTTCTCCTGCCAGATCACATCACTTATTTTCTTCACAATGTTTACCTTTAAAATTGATGTCTTATTTATTTACTTTGACTACCTCCATTCATTAGAACATAAGCTCCATGAGAGCCTGGATTTTGCCCTCTTGTTCACAATTATGTATCATCAGTGCCTAGAAAAGTGCTTGATAGAACAAGCCTAAAATTTATTTGTTGAAAGAATATCAGGTCATTGTTACTGCATATGTACATCTCTTAAACCAAAATGCCTGACAGATAATACCCTGTTAGGTTTTTTATTGGTTTCATTCCAGGGTTCTAGACTGTACAGATAGTTTTCAGTTTTCAATTCATTCATCCAGCAAACACTAAGTACCAACTTGTACCAGGTGCTGTGTTACAACAGAGGACAAAATAAACATGGTTCCTCTTCTCCTGGACCTTACAGTCCATATAAACAGACAGATAATGAGGCAATTACAACGGTGTCTAAGTGCTATTGTAAGGAAAGCACAATCTTCTAGAAAGGTGTTTAGGAGGGGCATCTTTCCAAGGCAGACTAGCTGGGTTAGTGAAAGCTTCCTTAACATCCACAATGTTAAGTCAGTGGTGGCTAAAGCAAGCATGGAGATCATGCTGGACAGAAGCCATCCCATCTACTTCCTCCTATGAATTAGAAAGCACTTTGAGGACAGGTATTGCTTCTTTTTTATCTGAGTCTACTCCAGACTTTAGTTCAGCACATTAAACAGATGATCAATAAATTTTTGAGTTGCATGAAAAAAACAATCGCTTATAGCTAGAAGTGCTGACTTGCATTCAGAGAAGCTGAATAGGTTTCAACCAAAGCTTAAAAATTCACTTTTGTGTGGAAACTAAAAGTTTGCAATGTATAAATAGTATTCTATAACTTGGTTAGCCTGATATTGTGAATTATTCTGGTTATAATACATAGATAAAAGCTTAACAAATGTCCCTTTCCATCTTAGACAATACAAAACAGAAACTCAAGCTCAGCACTTCATTATATCATATATAAATGAAACTAAATATCTGACTTTTGAATACTCACAAGCCCAGAAATACTCAACATTTTAAAGGTATAACTGATTTTAAAATGCTTTTGGTAAAAATTGGTATTTCCATTTTACATCTTAACAAGTAAATAGTTAAATTCCCAAAGTACTTAGCAAAGTCTATAGCTTTGTTGTTCAATGTGGTCGCCACTAGCAGCCACTTGAATTATGGCTAGCCTGAATGAAGACATGCTGTAAAAAGCACACTGGATTTCAAAGACTATAAGGAAAAAAGAATGTTAGACATCTCAGTCATTTTTACATTTCTATATTGAATTTTATGTTGAAATTCTATTTTGGATCCATTAGACAGTATTATTTCCCTGGTGGCTCAGACGGTAAAGCGTCTGTATACAATGCAGGAGACCTGAGTTCAATCCCTGGGTCAGGAAGATTTCCTGGAGAAGGAAATGGCAACCCACTCCAGTACTCTTGCCTAGAAAATCCCACGGACGGAGGAGCCTAGTGTCCATGGGGTCGCAAAGAGTCTGACACGACTGAGCAACTTCACTTCAGACAGTATTACACACTGTTTGTAATAGCCAGGACATGAAAACCACCTAAATACTCATTAACAGATGAATGGATAAAGAAAATGTGGCACACAGATACCACAATGGAATATTACAATATACAATGGAAATTCAGCCATCAAAAGAACAAAATAACGTCATCTGCAGTGACTCGGACGGACCTAGAGATTGTCATACTAAGTGAAGTAAGTCAAAGACAAACATGCTATCGCTTATACGTGGGATCTAAAAAAAGTGGTACAAACAAACCTGTTTACAAAACAAACAGTCACAGATGCAGAAAACAAACTTACAGTTATCAAGGGGGAAAGCAGGGGAGGGATACATTGGGAGACTAGGATTGACATATATACACTACTATGTATAAAATAGATAACTAAGAAGAACCTATCATATAGTACAGGTAACTCAGTACACCATAGTGACCTATTTGGGAAAAGAATCTTAAAAAGGGTGGATTTATGTAAGTGTATAACTGATTCACCTCACAGCAAAAAACAAAAACACTGCAAATCAACTGTACTTCAATAAAAATTATAAAATAAAAAATGTCATGTTCCTTTATACTTTTTAAATGCGGTACTAGAAAAATTTATATTATTCATGGGGCTTATGCTGTAGGAGATTGTAGCAGACTGACTAGATTTAAATTCATACTTAAACATTTTGCTGCTTTCACTATTTATGTTCTCTAAAGTGTCAGGGAGAAATGAGACATTTTCTAAAGTATTTCAAATGTTGAGAACCACTACTTTATAAACTAGAGATTCACTGACTTTTAAACTTTTTTTGAGGATTAGAGAAAGAGGCTAAATAGGAGGCTAGCTAGTTAATGTGTAAAGCACTTCACGTTGACTCTTAATAAGAAGCTTTATGGAAAACAACTCAACTGCAAGTAAAATGAAAGATGATCTTGCCTTTACCTGCTAGACTAGCGTTTTATATAGATGTGATGGTCCAAAAAAAATAAGTCCTAGAGGTTCTAAATTAGGAGGGGTATTTTAAGAATGGGAGGAAAGGGAGCAGACTCTGTAGGAATAACTTCAACAGCAGTTTCTAGAACAGAGAAGCTACAAGGAATTCCTGGCTTACAGAACCCTATTTAGTCTTTCTGAATTAAGAATATTATTTTAATATACATATTATATAGTTATACATTTACAAATTAAGTATAATGAACTTTTGCTAGATCACATAAACTTTATCCATCTGGAGTACATTACAAATATTTTTTTCTCTAATTTGTCACATATAATTTGCCATGCTTTTAATACTGAGGAATATGGAGGAATTATTGCCAATCCAGACAAAGAGATACTCATGAGTAACAGAAAAATACACCTAAAATGGTTTCTGCTAGCCTTTATTTGAGAAAATTTACACAAAAATCCCAATCCAACACTTACAAGTGAATCTGTATAAATCCCACATGCCTCTTTCCATTAAACAAACAGAAAAACAGCTTATGAGAGGGGCTGATGACAATGATATAACAAAGCATACTTAAAACTATCACTCTGATCAGTAATTTAGACTGTGTTGAACCACAGATCCCCAAATGGAGGAAAACAGATAACATCCTTGTTTTTTAAAGTTGATTTGCTCTTGCACTAGTCTTTTATCAAAAGCAAATAATTTTACTTTTCAGTTAAAATCAAAGTGTAATATCAATGAACTTTAAACCCAAAGCACAAATGTCCAACTTCGCAGTCTTGACATGAGGAAAGGAAAGGACATGAAAGAATTTCAGTTTCACAGTCACGTTTGGGAACAAAACATTAGCAAAATGAAATATTTCCCTCTCCTATCTTCTTCTTTGACACTGTCAGAAGACTATAACCAACAGAGCAGCTTTCATTGCTTCTAAAAAGGGGAAAGGCACCAGTTGGAAACGAGGATCTTGTTTGGTTAATGGTATGAAACAGAATTTCACCTTTAAATGTTTGAAGATGGAGCTTAACTCACAGGCTGGGTTATTCTCGCCCCTATCTGGATGTATCCTCTGTTGTTTAGTATAATAACACAGACTTCCTCAACATCTGTTGCTCTTATGGGGTGTTCCTGATGGCTCAGATGGTGAAGAATCCGCCTGCAATGCAGGAGACCTGGTTCGATCCCTGGAGAAGGGAATGGCTACCCACTCCAGTATTCTGGCCTGGAGAATTCCATGCTGTTTAGTCCATGGGGTCGCAAACAGCTGGACTTTCACTGAAACTAAACACTGAGATTTGGCTGTCAGGCTCTCAGAAGCAGTACCTATTTTTCAACAGCAGATGGCAGTGTTACACAAACTGATCAAAGAACCACTTCCATGCCACATGGGAGGAATTCGCTGTGTACTCAGTTGCTGAGTCCTGTCCGAGTCTTTGCGACTCCATGGACTCTCGCCCACCAGGCTCAGACTTTATCCATGGGATTTCCTAGGCAAGAACACTGGAGTGGGTTGCCATTTCCTTCTCCAAGGGATCTTCCTGACCCAGGGATGGAACCCATGTCTCCTGCATTAGTTAAGTGTATTCTTTACCACTGAGCCATCTGGGAAGTCCAAGAATTCATACAGGGAGTCAAGAGAAGATGAAAAGCCTTTTGTGTTTACAGTAGCTGGAACATTAACAGAACAGGCTGAGACTTTAGCAAGATAATTTGCCCCCCTTCCCCCTTGGTACTTTATCCAGGTCATCACAACAGTGTTCTGTTAATTCTAATATGCTGCTGCTTAACTGCAAGCTGCACAGCCCTAGGTCCTGTAATTCTTGTCATTGCAATGAGACAAGCCCTGTAAGAGCCAGTAGACTTTAAAAAACAAAAGAAAGAGATTACAGAAAGGACAAACCCCACTCACTTTACTGGGAGAAGTGGGGAAAATGTCAAGTGATATTATATGTCACTAACTGTCAATGAACATAGTCATTTGTGCCCACACTTTCTCTTATTCATTAGTATTGGCCTTTAGGCAGGCGCATGTCCCAAAGCAACTCTTGGCTTTGCTTTTATAACAAATATTTTCAAGTATTTACTTGATTCATGATCCTTCTAGATGTGTTTACTTCATATATCTTCATCTTCCCATGAACACATAAGAACAGAAATTAAGTCAGTGACTTACCATGTAAGAATACTCAGCAAATTTTACTTGTTTTTTCTTCTGTAGAAGTTATGTTAAAATTTAAGCAACCACAAAACTGACAAAAGACTTGTATCTAGGATATATAAGGAATTCTCAAACTCAATAGCATAAATCAACTATACCTCAATTAAAAAAAAAACAAACCTCAGTAGTGAAAAGAACGCACAATCTAATCATAAAACAGGCAAAAAAACAGGTATTTCACTGAAGATGTACAGACAGCAAATAAACACATGAAAAGATGCTCAACACCATTTGCTAATAGGAAGATACAAATTAAAACCACATGCCTCTCAGAATGACTATAAAAACTTTTTAAAAAATGATAGCAAATACTGCTGAGGATGTTGAGAAACTGGATTAGTCAGACATTGCTAGTGGGAGCATAAAATGACACAGTAACTCTGGATAAAGAGCAGGACGGTTTCTTACAAAAATAAACGTGTTTACCATACAACCCAGCAACTGCTCTTTTGGGCACTTATCCCAGAGAAATGAAATTTGTGTTCACATAAAAACCTATACATGAATGTTCACAGCAGTTTTATTAGTAATGGCCCCAAACTGAAAACGACACTGATGTCCTTCAATAGGTGACTGGTGAAACCACGGTAAACCCACACCACGAAAGACTCCTAAGCAATAAAGAGACACAAACTACAACTACTGACATATTCAACAACTTGGATAAATTTCAAGGGCATTATGCTGAGTGAAAAAAGTCAATCTCAAAAGGTTTTCTATATATACCATATGATTCCATTTATATAACATTCTTGAAATGACAAAATTAGAGAAGGAGAACAGCTTAGTGGCTGCCAAAGGCTGGGGCTTGGGGTTATAGAAAGAGATGACTGCGGCTATAAAAGGGAACCGCAAGGGATCCATGTGATGAAATGGTTCTGCATCTCATGGTGGTCACACAAATCCATACATGTGATAAAACTGAATGGAACTAAACACACATAAATACACAAAAAGAGAAAAGTTCAAGCAGCTGAGCACAAATGTTTTAATTCTCTAAAGTGAAATTCTCTTTAAGAGCTATCTACAGTTCAAAGCTCATTTCTATGAGGTGTCACAGCCATCACCCTTTTAAGAGACATAAATTTATGATAAAATTATGGTATCACCAGAAGCTAACTAAACATTTCAGCTAAGGGTCAAGAGAAAGTTAAGGGTGTTGTCACACAGAAATCCAAAGAGGACAATCAGAAAGAAGCAAGTTCAACATGGTCATACAGATGTTGGTAAAACAAGTAGAATGGAAGCCCAAGCTGGTGAGCAAGTGGGAGAAGGAAAGAGAACATGGTTCAAACAGATCATACGAGGAAACCCAGTACAAATGCTGGCTTTGGCATTATCTAGGTAACCCCTATTTTTTGTCATAGGTGACCCTAATAGTCCTGTTGCAAAACCAGTCCAAATCCTACCAGGTTAAAAAGAAGTCCCTCTTTGACTTTTTGGGTGAAGGTGGTAACCCACGTCCTCCCACATGAAAGAGATCAGTTCTGGCAAGAAAGCTCCAAGGTGCCTTGATGGTGCTGTTGGTAGGATGCCTTCTGCCAGGCATGTCCCAGCGATGTTCTGCTGGCCAAGATTCAAGGTGGGAGGAGACTGGGCTATATTACTCAATCAACTTCTTGGCTTTGAAGAAGCGACGCAGGTAGAAGACCTGCCAGGTGGCCAGACCAATGAGGCAGAACATGGAAAAGATGCTGAAGTATAGGACCCGAGTGTTCGTGGACTCTAAAAAACAAAAAGCAGTGTAAATATAAAGAAGTAAGGCTCAACAGGCTAAATGGCCAGGGGAAAAGGCAATTAATTAGCTTCACTCTGGCCCTAAACCTTACAGTAGGACTTCAGATAGTTTTTTCTTTAATTTTCATTATCCTATATTTAAATGTTAAAATTACAAAGATTAATGCTATTAATTTGATACACTAAGCTGATTGATATGATCAATTGCTTATTACAGAAAAAAATGCTATTCCTTTGAAAATCAAAGAGGGCTCATTTACCTGTAACAGCAATAGCACTGAAGTGAGCAACTGCCCTTTCATAAAATGCCCTTTGGTAAAACTGAGAAAAGGGTACACCAGAATTTAAAGCATGGGGACTTATCTCCTTTATGGTGCTGAGAAGTAAGAGTCACCCTCCCCTCACCATTGGTATCTCGCATCTCTTCTTCTCGCTTCTTCATGTAGGCAAAATCATTAACGATAGACTCTGAAAGGTCTTCTAGGCGTCGCAGCTCCACCTCCAAAGGTTTGAGCTTCTCAACTTTTGCAATCTGGAAAAGAAAGAATTTTAGGAATTTTATTCCCTAAAAAAATGGCTGGTCAAGAACACTATGTAACAGAGGAGTCTTTTTAAAAGTTTTACCGATCTTAAAATCTGTCATCATTCTAACACATTTTAAAATTTGGGGTTCTTCCCATCCCTACTGTCTAGATGTTTCCATCTCAGACTTTTTATATACTTTAATTTTGATTAAAACCTCCTTAGAAATACTAATAATATGGTAGGCTATATTTCCCAAGATTTCTGACTTTAATAAAGCATTTTACCTGTCATTTCATGTTTGTCTAAGAAATAAGCAATATTATTAGATATAAGTGTGAGCATCATAGTATTAGTCAAATGTGATTTTAAGAAGAGAACATACCAAATTCCCAATAGGGAATGCACAGGAATGAGAGCGTGCAGATAACTATAGCACTAAGATAATGACTCAAACTGCAGTGCCAGTTATCAAAATAAACCCCCAAGGATATCCCTGTGTGCTAAGGAATATACAGTGTGAGAAATAAACTTGCTCTTTTTTCAACCCAGACCACTGTGAAACCTCTAAGAGCATTTAGTAACTGANGGAATGCACAGGAATGAGAGCGTGCAGATAACTATAGCACTAAGATAATGACTCAAACTGCAGTGCCAGTTATCAAAATAAACCCCCAAGGATATCCCTGTGTGCTAAGGAATATACAGTGTGAGAAATAAACTTGCTCTTTTTTCAACCCAGACCACTGTGAAACCTCTAAGAGCATTTAGTAACTGAAGGCACATATGACCAGAGCAAGGATTTCATTATTCTATTTGTTTTTACTTATCAATCTTAGGTTATGATTTGCTTTAAAAATGGGGATACAGTATCAGAGCTTTCCAGATCTTAAAACTCATGCACCAGTTGCTCTTAATTTTCTACCACAGAGAATTCTTCAAAAAATATTTCTGCATCTGCTTCTTTATTCCCTATACATTCTCTACATAACTCCCTACTTTTTCTTCTTTTTTGTCCAATGAAACTTTCTTGTACTTTCTCTGTTAAATGCTGACAGCACTTAACATGGAGTGAATGGGAATAGTTTGAGGGTGTTCTTATGTTCTATTTACTGAAGAACAAGACAAAGTTATTTTTTTTAAAAAAAACTAGAAACTGTTAAGATAGAGATATAAAAATTGACTTTATATTTAAGGTACCTAAAAATATGGTGATGGGTTTGTAATGATCCACCTAAGTTTTCTTTCACTGGATGTACATTTTCTCATAATTATAAAGGGTTGGGTAGAGTTAATGACACGACTGACAGCTGCAGAGCAGAATAAAGCTAACTGGGTATGAGACTCACACAACAGTCAATACACTGAGCTAACACTCCTAGCTGAGCACACAAATGTCAGGTTTTACCATTAACCTACCACACATATCTATTAATTGATCTCACATAGAGATGGAGAGCAAAGAAACCCCCCC